>JANCMA020198664.1:0-13346 GCA_024336925.2 Zoanthus solanderi | reverse complement strand
TTCTTATTTCTCCCTACATTATCCTCATTATCTCTTCATAACCCATGGGAGAATTTAGCATTTCATCAAAAGTCACTCAAGTTGTTTTTGCACTAGACCCTTCAATTTACCTGCAAACAAAGTCGTCTGAAATCTTACTAATATTTGATTATATTCTTTCGAGGGCCACATCAGTGAGAATATAGCTCTTATAATGCTTTGCTCCTGAGAAAATTTTTTCATAAAATCTCACAAAGTGATTGTAAAATGCAGCTCCTTTTGATAAATCTTTTCCTGCAACACAAGCCCAATGCATTGCAGTTTGGGAATTGAAAAATTTTTGTATGGGAGAGGCCCCCTCCAAAATAACTAGGAAAATCTTATAAGTCTCAGAGTCTATTTTGTCCCCTTGTCTTTAAATGACGGATTGTTAGCCTCTGGCTAGGAAGAATGGGCAACCACTTCCTTTGCAATTGACATAAAATAAAGTATTTATTATTATTTATTTATTTAGCCTTTATATGTAGCTATCCAACCAATCATGCCAAAGTTTTGTTTTTGTCAAAAACAAAATTATATACACACAAAATAGCATATTTGTGTTTTCAAGGGATAAACTGCTTGTCTGAAAATTAGTTGACGAATGCATATATGGTGATCACTGTCATGTGAGTGTCCTTTATGTGACACCGCTCGTGTATGCTATTCCCAAACTCCGGATCCTGGGTCTTCTTTTGCCATAATTGTATTTTATCTATATCCCTCAAAACAGGAACCCCTTTTTCTGTTGTCTGGCTAGATATATATACTATACACTACAAATTTAACTTTTATGCTTTAATAAGCATCATTATTAGAACCATGCACTTATATAATTCATTTCCATGATTGATTGATTAATTTAATTATGAGGAATAAATATTTCTTACTTGGCAGATTGAAAACAGTTTTAAAGAATTTATTTCATTTCAATGTGACATTGTTTTTATCCTTAAGAAGTTATTAATGATATTCTAATGTAGTTAAAGTAGGAAGGAGTTTGCAGGGATTGTTCAAAACCACAATTATTGCACCTGACATTTCACATCCACTCTGACGAAGAACTACAGTCCAAAACGTCAGATATAAAATTTTTTTACTATGGTGTACAAATTATCAATTTATAAAACTGTTTCTATGGAAACACCAATGCCGTATTTCATTTGTGACATATTGCTGGTAACAGTTTGTTTGTTTAAGAATTCCCATGATCATAATTCATAAATTTGTTTTCAGCTGCTGTAGAAGCAGGAATTTCACATGGGTTGAAGAAAAGAGGTCCAGCTGGTTTACTACCTGCCTATGATACACAAACTTTGCTCTCCAAGCTTGCAAAGATTTCTGAACCAGCACAAGAATTAGTGCAACTTTTATCTGGGGATGAAGGAGAGGGAGAGAAAACAGAGAGCAAATCTTTTCCAGGTACTGTTTGTGTGCATGGTAAGAGTAAACAACAAGATTGACGTGAAAGTTAGGCTTTAATCAACATAAATCTCTAACGTAATGACTACAACAAAGATGGCAGTTACAAGTGTCAAACCGCTGACCATGCAAAAGGCTCGCGATCTTAGGCCATAGGTAACCCATACAATAACTATAACAAGTAACATTAACAAATCATTTACTATTACATTCACCCCTTCCATTAAAGATAAAGCCTCTCCACTGGACGCCTGACTCGCTCAGAACATCACAATGCTGGCTGTCCAACAGTAACAGTGTTATTGGGCCGTTCAGCTATTGCTAGTACTTCTCTGGAATTTCCTGACAGTAGTGGGGAGGGGACATCCTCACAGTGCTTGGTCCTTAGATGCAATTTCCTTTGTTTTCCGAGCTTTGTTCTTCTAGTTGTGTTTGAACTTGAGGAAGCATTGATTTGGGCTTGGGTACTAGGTGTTTACTCGAAACAGTTGTCTCTTAACCATCTGGGTAACATATGTAGGCATAGTGAAGCATAGTGCTGTACTACTGCTTGGATCTGTTTCTAGCCACTCTGCAGCTGGCCTTAAGACTTTCTCAATGTTATTTTGTGAGATATGTTGATTTAATTGTAGATAGAGTAAACAACGAGATTGACATGAAAGTTAGGCTTTAATCAACTTAAATCTCTAACGTAATGACTACAACAAAGATGGCAGCTACAAGTATCAAACCGCTGACCATGCAAAAGGCTCGTAGGCCATAGGTAACCCATGCAATAACTATAACAAATAGCATTAACAAATCCGTGTAAATGTTTATAGTTTATGTAAGTCATTTACTATGACACAGTGGATACTTTCTCCTTGGGGCTAGAAGAAGTTCATCCTCAGTAATAGGCCCTTTGCAGTTAGCATTCACGTGACCATACCTATCTTAAATTTAATTATTAGATATGACAAGAAAAAAGTGATGTTCAGAAATGGAAAGAACAGGTTAACATTAGTTAGATGGCATAGCTTCAACTTTCAACATTAAGTACTTCAAAAATGACAGCAAATATAAAATTAAAAATTTTCTAAGGAAATGTATTTGAAATTGGTTCTGTAGAGCAAGGTTTCCCACTTCTTTTAATGTGGTAATGTGACCAGGCTTGGTTACAAAAACAACAACATTTTACCAGTTAGCTTTCTCGATTTCTAAAACATATGCACCCTAATGTATGATGTTCATCATGAAAAAGCACCTAGGAATATTCTTGATCTCTTCATAAATACCAAAAGTTTACACCCCTATAATACACGTTCTTCTGCTTCACGCAACTTTTATATAAAATTATCTAAATTATAAATGCAATATAAAGCATTTTCCAGACTTGTCACAAGGATCTGGAATGAGATACCAGCTTCGTTAAAAATAAAACCTAATAGATTATTTAAAACGGAATTGCGCAAGACATTGCTAAATGCACTTAAATCTTAATTATGATGACTACCTGGATATCTCTCAGATAGGCAAAGCGATAAAACTTTCATAAGCAAGTAAAATGAAGCTAGTACTAGTGTCTCTAATACCCTTTTCCCTTTAGCAAACTATATTGTTCTTTTAAAATGCTTTTCTTAAACAAAAATATCCTGCTCCCATTCTAGTGTTTGTGTGGGAAGGGGGGGTTGTCTTCCGTATGTTAAATATGTATATTTTTGATTAGTGACTGATCCGCCTTGACTGGCTCTGCTATCTGCGGATCAGTCCTTTAAATCATGAATGTAAATTTTGTTATTGTTAATAAAGTGAAGTGAAGTGAACAACAGGTTCCAGTCTTTGCATGGTCCTTCATGGGAGCTCAAGCTGGGAGCACCAAAACAACCAACTCAAACACTCAATTCTTGACAATCCTCGCCCAGTGATGACATCATTCATCGTTCAATTTTGATCCAGGTTTATCCGGGGTGGCCGGATTCACCCCACTTTGACAGCAATCTTTCCAATTCCCACTCTCCATCTCGCTCGATTCATGGCATCCTTGGCAGCATTCATCCTTGATAATATGTACAAGTGTTCTTACTGTAGCCGTATCCTCTATTCTCAGTCTTGGATGCTGTCTGATTGTTCTGCATGGACCAACAGATCCAATTCCTTTATGGGCCAAAAGTAGGTCTTCCTTTCTCCGTTCTTAACTACTGCTATTCTAACCTTTCTCACTCTCTCTCATTGGCACTGTTAATTACTTTGACCACTTGACCAAGTAGCCAGTTATTACAGTGTTCCATAGCATCTCAGACGATGACAGATCTCCTTGTCAAAGATCTGTCTTTGTTTCGTTCCACTTGCGTCTTGGTTGCAAACTTTGGAGATTCTTGTCTCCACCTTTACCAGAAGTCTGATAGATACTGGATGCACTTCCAGCAGCATTGCGTGTAGATATCTGGAGGTAGGAAGTCACTGTTAAAGGCCTTGCATTTATTATCGCAACTACCAATGCCATCTGTGTAACTAACAGCTCTTGCGTGAGGTGGATGGCGTCGGGGTCTGCGAACATTGTGTCCAGGACTCATTGGATTGTGTTTATTTGTCGCTCCCACATGCTTCCAAAGTGTGATGTGTAAGGAGGATTAAACTCCCACATACAACTTTGCTCAGTTAGGTATCTCTCTACTAGCTCGTTGTTCATATCGGATAGGGCGTTTTCCAGCTCCATTTTTGCACCAACAAAGTTCGTGCCATGATCACACCTGAGCAGCAAGGTGTGGCTCCACAAGGCAAAGAGCCTCCGAAGGGTCCATATAAAGGCACTGGCGTCCATTGACTCCAAGACTTCAATATGGATGGGCCTACTGTTGAGGCACATCAGAACCAGTACCCAGCATTTGGAGTTTGTTGTGTCACCTTTTGTCTTCCGAGTGGTCACTCTTTAGGTGTCAAACATGTCAAACCCAACGGAAGTAAAAGGGGCACTAACTTGAGTTTGGTCAGCTGGCAGGTTGGCCGTATGCTGCTCCATGGGGTGTCCTCGCAATTTTTTACAAACCATGCAATCCCCCAACACCTTTACAAGAGATCTGTGGGCTCTAACAATCCAAAAGCCTGCTTGATGCACTGCTTCACTGATGATCCTTCCCTCTTGTTGATGAACCTTTTGGTGGTAATGGTCATTGACTAAATGCAAGATATGATAGACTTTCAGTAGGAGTGCAGGGTATTTTTCCACGTACTCTAAATCAGCTTGTCTCCAACATGTAGTATACTCCTTTTGTCTATGAAGGATTTAGGCCTCAGAGCTTCGATGCTTTCCTCTTGTGCTGATTTGACCTCTCATCATCTTCTTTGTATTCTGCCACTGTGCTAGCAATGACTTTAATGCCTGCTGTTAAACTATCTTGCTGAACTGCAAGCACGATAATCGCCATTGCCTACTGTAGGAATTCCACTGAGAGCACGGGAAGCTCCCAAGAAGGACTGGGCTCCACGTTGTTGCATGCGTTTTCTTTCCTCTCTTCTCCTCACCTTGGTTTAACTCCCAGACTTTGACGACAAGTGCAGCAATCGTGCACTGCAGCGATGTTAGACTAGAAATTTTTTTGAACCGTGCAGAACCTAGGCTTTTCTGTTTGCTGATCTTAGTAGTTCACACAGTGGCTTTAGGCTTGCACACTTCAGGGTCTTCTGTGCTAGGAGTGATGAACTGATCTACTCACATCTCTGGCAAATTTGGGGCAATGAGTAGAAATTCTGGGCCTCTTAACTACTTGTATTTTACTCTCGCAGGCCTCACATTGCCAAATCGGTAGTATTCACGTTGGTTTCCACGTACTTCCATTGGTCAGGTTGGGACACGTTAAAAATTTGTTGCACTCTGTTGGTGACATATACATGGAACCACCTGGACTCATTCAAAACGTAGCCCAGGATGACCTTCGATTCGGTGTAGTGTTCACACTAGAAATAATTATGTAACTCAATCTTGGCTAGGACTCTTCTCAACACTTGAGTAGGCAGGAGGGCACCTCAAAGCTCCAGATGAGGAATAATTGTTGTTCGGACTGAACCGACCTTTGCTTAGGTGTTCACTAGCAACACTGTGACTTTGTTACAAGCATTGAATAGGTGGAGATAGATGCAAGCTCCTATGGTGTCCTGGCTCGCATCGGAAAAGTTCCACTCGCTTTACTTCCTCAAACTCCTTTGGCTTATAACTCCTTGAGAAGTGACACTCTAGATCTTTAAGGGAATCCTTCCACTTGATCCAGCTTGTAGCAACTGATTCTGGGAGAGGAATGTCTTGCTGAAGGGGTGAATCGACATTCATGTGCTTTCCCATGACCACCAAGTGTTGGAGAATTTTGTGCCCTTTAAGTATTGTCGGGCTGCGAACCCAAATGGGTCATACACTGAGTGAACAACGGAGAGTATGCCTCTTCTAGTGAAGGGCTTCTCTGGAAGGTAGAATCTTCTTGTGAAGGGCTTCTGGGGAAGGTGGATCTCGTAAGTAAACTGGTCTTGTGCCAAATTCCATTGCACACCCAAAGACCGCTGGGTCAGCAAGACATAATGACATGGATCTAAATCTCTAATCTCTTTGGCATGGTCGTCAGCAGGGAAGGCTTCTACCACCTCTGGTTCGTTTGAAACAACCTTCTGCAGCCTGAGGTTTCTCATGGTGAGGGCAGCTTGAGCTTGCCTGACGAGGGTTATCGATTCCTGGGTGGTAGGTGTTAAAATCAACTTGTCATTGATATAAAATTTCGGTTCACAAATCATTTAACCTTTGTCCTCGCCATGATTCACTGTCTTTTTAAGACCAAAGGTGGCGATTGCAGGGCTGGGTCCATTTCCACATAAATCGACATTGATTCTGTACTCAGTGATTTCTTTGATGGGGTCGCAGTCTTCGAACCACAGGAACCTTATTTCTGTGTTCTGGATTAACATGGAAAGAGTGGAGCATTTGCTCCACGTCACATTACTGCAACATTTTCCTTTCTCAAGCTCATTATTACTTTAACCAGACTGCTCATTTGGTTAGGTCCTGCTATTAATGACTTGCTTAAGTACACGCTCTCGAACTCTAGGGAACTATCAAAGACAACTCTCAGACTCCCCTTTTTTGGGTGAAAAACTGGTAAATGGCTCAAATAGAAAAGTTTGCCGCTTGGAACATGTAACTCTTCCCTGGGTACCAGTGATGTGTGGCCTTTGCTAATAACTTTCTCCATGAACTCCAGGCATTGTGCCTTCAAATCGGGCTTGCAATTAAAGGTCTTCACGAAATTCCTAAGGTGTCCCTCTGCTTGACTACAATTGTTGGGCATGCTTGGGAAAGAGCTCCTAGAGGGAAGTGGCAGCTCCCAGTTACCGAGGATGTTTGTATGGATACCTGCCTCCATGATGTCCAAGAATTTCTTGTCCTCAAATGAGAATACTGGTTGGTCATTCTCTTCACTCGTGTGAAAGATGTCTGTTTTAAGTTCGGGTGCTCCTTTTTCTCTGAAGTTCTCTGTTACTGTGATCTTGTTTGGGCAGGGAACTAGGTCGTACTCTGTGCCACATGCACCAAATTGTGTGCAGCAAGTTTGTATGTGTGCAGGACCACGACTCATATCAAAACACATTTGTCCCTGTTACAGTCCACCTTAGCGAATGTCTTTGCACCCATGATGATCTGCGGGGGCTGTTTCTAAATTCTCATACCTTGAGTACTTAGCTCTGGGGCATCTCTTCCGATGAGCAAGTGGATGTCTGCTTGGGTGTCTAGGGGTGGAATTTCACTAACTATTCCTTGTAAGTGCGAAAACCTCCTTGCTGTATTTGATGTAAGAATTTGCGCCTGTCCGAAGGGATGCTTATGCACATGATCAGGTCAGTAATTCCATGATGAAGCCGTTCATGGAGCTTATGGCCAAGCCTGGTGCCCAGCACCCTTATTACTTCTCTTTCTCTCCACTGCACACTAACAAGTAGTACAACTCCTTGGGGCCCTATGCATCCAATTGGTCTGCGAGCTCTGAGCTAATAGGTGATGCATTGCCCTGATTGGCTAAGATGAAGATGGCACACACATGTTTCATGGCTGTAGGCACGTTTTTAGGGTACACGTCCACAAGAACAATTTTATTACAAGATAATCCTCCCCCTCTGTTGAGCATATAGCGGTGCAGTTGGACGTGACTTTCTTGGCATTGATGCTTGCATAGATCTTTCTGTAAAAGAACAATACATTGTTTGTCACTGCAGATCGTGCAGCTAACTTAAACCTTACAGTAATTGCAAATTAAAGATAAACCTGGTATTATAATGTATTCTATATATTCAGTGTATTGTAAAGAGACCATTAAACCACATTTGACATACACTACTCGTTGTATTGTTCCAGGAACTATTTTCTGATACATAATTATTGAATATTATACAAATAAGAGTTCCTTTCTTAGTTATTATATTATTAATTTTATTGTTGTTTATTCTTATTATTTATTGTTTTAACCCCTTGGTATATTATTCTGTGGTTAATTCTTGGTGAACAAATGATATAAATTACTTGTCTTTCATTTTCCACAGGGTCAGGAGACAGTCCAACAAAAATGAGCCTAAATAACAACAGAAAGATAAATGGTTATAATATCAGTGGCCACTGTGGAAAGTACCTTTGGATTAGAATTGCTATCTTGGAAAAACTTTTAATTAAGATTCTTGTTGACCTCAAAGAAAATTCTAGGTGAGACATTTAATTTGTTCATTTTTATTATTAGGCAGCTGCATTCATGATGCAATGTAAACTGTATTATCATTCGTAGAAAATTTTCTTTCTTTCTCTTTTGGTGCAAGGGCCACCACGTGACCTACAAATGATTGCCTACAAATATGACTCTGCTCATGCGCATAACCGTGTGGCAGAGTTTAGCTGCAAATATGACACTACACATGCGTAGTTTCGACCTCCTCCAGAAAAAAACGGCTCGTTTTCCAGAGTGTTCTGAGGCAGATTTAAGCAGTTTGTTAGATAACAAAAACAGTAAGTTTTTTTAAGTTACAAAATAAATTTTTTGAGCCGATAATCTGCTTTTGGTATTAAAAGTGGCAGCGCCGCGTTATTTTCTCAATGAATTTGAAAACTGAAAAAAGCCAACTTGACTTATTTTACGAGGCAGCGCACATTTACGTCTTAAAAGTTAACACTTCTCACACAAAAATTCAGCCGTTGGCTTTGGCAAGTAATGAATCTGCTCGCCACTGACAAATCACAATATTTTGCTCAACTTAGTCCAATAATTGTTTATTATTTTGGTATACAGGCAGAGAATGTTGTAATTTGATGTACATATTTTTTTACACTAAATATTTACCAGAAGTGCAGAAAAAAGTGAAAAATAGATGGCTTTAGTGCTGAGGTAGCGTGGCTCACTGGTCAGAGCTGGGGATTTGAGTACGGAAGACCCGAGTTCAAGTCCCCGACACGGACAGCTGACTTTATTTGAACTCGGTGATACTGGGGACAAATTCACCACGCATTGTAAATAGCCAACTAGTTTGCCTCCTACCAGCTGGGATTCTTAACCGGGAGAGAGGGGAAGGGGATTTTAATATGATACTGGAAAGCCTGTTAGGGAAGTTATCATTAAATATTTATTATTATTATTATTATTATTATTATTATTATTATTATTATTAAAGTTAATAGTGCAGAATCGCACCTTCACACTTTACCAGATGCCGTGGTTTGTAGTATATGTATATCCTATAGCTAAATAATGCAGCCACAGAAAAGTACCAGTTATATGTGTTTACAATAATTATTTACAGTCATAATATACCATGCAAAAGTAATGTGAAATACCCTGGGAGGAGGGGGGGGGGAATTGGGTTCTTTAAGTTACGAAGGAAATTGATGCTTGTCAGGGAATGTGAAAATATGTTCTAAAAAACACCAAAGCGTAAAATTTATGACCCTAAAGAATACAAGATAAAAGATCGCTAAATAGTACCTTTTCAAAAAAATAACTTTTAATTTGCTCTGAACATCCCTAAAAATACCAAATTATTGTCCGTTTTGACCCCTAAAAAATAGGACCAGCATCTCTATCATACCAAAATAAGGAGTTTTCCCCCAGGTGCAATTTTTAATTGCTGCAAGCCGATAGGCAAGTAGCAACACTAATCTTGGCTTTTGATAACCCTTTGTGTTATATGCCATGTAAATTCTCGATTTTGTATCTCCTGTGTGTGTCATTCTGTGAGGATACCTGGAGGAAGCAATCAGTATGATCAGCGTTATTTATCATCGATGTACGTGACGTGCTTCGTGTGGGACTTCAATAGTCAGGGTGACGGTCTTGCTTTAAAGTACTTATTTAAACTTTGATCTAAACACATTAAAAGATGGTTCCTGTTATCGTTTTAAAAACATCTGTTTGTACTTTATAACAACATCTTAAGAACAAAAGGGTTGCCATTTCAGTTTATGCTCGCCTCAGTGCCTAAAAAAACCAAGGAATTATTGCCATACTTGTTTTCTAACTTAAGATAACAGCGCTTTCTACTACTCCAGGGCCCAAACGGTGTCATTTGCAGCATTCGCCTTTCTATTAGAAACTACTAGTCACCAGTATTTTTTGTGGTTTGTTGTTTTTATCATAATAAAATCTACTACTTATATAAGGGTTTAGTTTTTCGACATAAGGTGGCAATAGTAAATGCTATAAAATAACATAATAATTTTTAAGTGCACTAACGTACCCAAAGGAAATTAAAACTGAAAACTTTTTACTGAATTATTTATATTGTTTCCTAAATATTGATAACTTGTGCAGCAAAAATAAAATCCTTTGTATTTATATATTATCATGAAAAAGAAAGATGCATAAATCGCCATTTTTCTTATGCAGTCAGTTCTATGAACCCGAAGCACTTATGAAGGATCCTGGGGATGGACAGATTTTCATTGAATTACTCGGTAAGTTTTGAAGATAATTGTAGAGAGGCAGTACTATCCTTTATATAGGGTGGCCTATGGTTAGCACAGCTGCCAAGATCTCTCCGCCTTCTCAGTAGCCACAAGGTCGCGATTGCGAACCTCGACTCTACCAAGATTTGAACCTTTGTGTGACCTTTTTTTTCTACAAAGCTAACTCAAAAAGTCTTAATAGCACTAATGAAGTGACAATTTTTAAAGATAAAACGACTCTTTTAATGCAGTGGGACATGTTTCAATATTACTTAACATCTTCAGCCATATGAATTAATGTTACAAAGTGAGTCAATATATACTGATACAATATTTTAAAAGAATTCAGTTACCAACGAACAAAATTTAAAGTAACCAATAAGATGATAACAAGTTGAAAGATATAAACATAAATAACAAGGTAGCTAATAAGATGACAAGTTGAAAGGAAAAACTAAAAATTTAAGATAACAAAGTTAAGCTGACATGCTCGACTTGTTTGTTTAACTCGGGTTTCAACCGTTCGATGCAGTAGCCCTCCTTAATCTTTGACTGAAAATAACCAGCAGCAGAGTCCAATATTTTAAAACAGGATAAATTGCATTTGTCTTTACAGTTCTTTGAACTGGTGAGATGTTAAAAAATATGCGATTTTTTATCCCGGAATAAATGCTCAATTAATATTTATATTTATATTCGTAAATTCATATTCATATTCATATTCAATATTATATTTATATTCCTATTTATTTCTTTACCTATTTAGTAATATTTCTATTTATCCATTTAGTGTGCTTGCCTACTGCTTTACTAATGTTTATTCCTTCCTTCTTTTGTTTTGTTTTTGCTTACTTTGTGGATTGTTTCCACACTTCTCTTTTGTTATAATTAATTCTTAAGTTATAAAAAAAAATAGTTTTGAAGGCTGAAAAATGCCCAAAACTTGAAAACACGTTAAGAATACAAACCAGTACGAAAGCTGAGAAAAAGAGCGGAACCTTAATTCTTACACTGCTAAAAATATAGTTTCTTTACCTTTCTGCTCAAGGAGATTGGTATTTACCGGTTAAATTTCTCCGAGTTTCTGGTCAACAAATACCAAAGATTAAATAGCTCAAGAGTTCAAAACAATAACTAACTAAAAAAACACTCCGAGAGCGCAAGCCTCCGCTAAAGAATATTGTGATTGCCACGCAACAATGTAGTCCTACTTTTATTTTATTCACACATTCTATTGTGGAATCTGCCACATTGATGTCAGTATTCTGATAGTTCTAAGTTGTGTGACTGAACGCCGGTGACAATTCGGTGTTGTCGAAAACATAATACATGTAGACATGAAAATATGGAAACAATAATCAGAAAATTGCTAGCTTAAATAGTTGTAAGCAAACAGTTTGTCAATATTGTAAGGAAGAACTGATTAACTCTTTCACACAATCCAATGACCTATTGTCTGTATTAATCAATCTGATTATTTATTATGGAATTATTGCCAACGAGCCAGCCGAGCGAAGACGCGAGACTGGCGAGGCGGCAGCATTATAGAGCCGTACGAGGATAGTATTCAGGCGATACAAATCTCGAGTGCTTGGAAGAGATGTAGTGTAAGGATCATTTAGCCAATCGGAGGTGCGCTAAGAACTGCATCGAAACTGCAGCCAATGAGATGTAGTGTTAGGCGGCGTGGTTCCTCGACAAATTGGAGTAGTTAGGTGGAGTTGTGTTTTCTTTATGTGGAGAGATATTAAAGGAATCAAAACGTTCTTTCGTGTTTTTTTGTGGGGTTTATTTGTTCTGATAACCTTCCAACTTTCGGCTTGGTAAACTGGAGTCATGTAGCGGAATCGCGTTGATTTCTGTGGAAAGTTCTTTGAGGTAAAGAAAACAAAACGATCTTTTCGTGTTCATTTGTGAGCTGTAGTTATAATCTTTATCTCATCTCAATTTTTATATTTATATCAGCGACTTTTTATTTCATTTTTATCTGATGAGGGCTGTAGTAGCACAGTTGAAAGCTTATAATTAGTAAAATTTTTAACCAAAAAAAAAATTAATTTTTTTAAATCTTTAAACGTAACTTATGTCGTTGTGACACAAATTTATGAGGTTTCAAAAAATCTTCAAACTATATTAAGTTTTTGTCTTGCTCATTGGCTATTAGCGATAGCTACTACAGTCTGAGTTTTATTTTGCTGTGAGTAATTTTATTGTGCCGTGAGTAATTTTATTTTGCCGTGAGTAATTTTATTTTACCATGTGATGAGCAATTTTATTTTGCGTGAGCAATTTTATTTTGCTGTGACAGTTGTGGGCCACCATACCTAATAACTGGAGAAAGAATTGGCAGCGTTTCTAAAAGGTACCGAGATGGAAGGATTCTGCTTTGAGATCGTGAAAAACTGTTCTGGGAAACTAGTGTCCCTAAACATCCCCAGTAGCCGTAGGATAGACTACAAACTTTTGCTAAAATCAATTGCCCTGACAGGATGTATTCACATAAGGCTACTTGCTGAATTACCTGATGAAGGAACTGATGATATACTTTTATACTCACTGTTTAACTGTCCAGAAAATCCTGAGATAACTCGCTTGGAATTTTCGAGTTTGGCCTTTTCTGCTTTGGATGGAAGTCGATCATGGTCATACTCAATAACAACGACATCTTTTGTCACAGTCTAGTACAGTCCGAAATGTCAGTTTTTTTAAAATTCATTCACTTCGGTGTACAATTTATAAATTTAATTACTTGTAAAACTGACGCAGCATTCCATTTATGACAGACCGATGCAGTATTCCATTTATGACAGAAAAAAATAATTCAAACAACAGGGCCATTCCACAGTATTCCGTATGTTGCGGAGGGGAAAATCAGAAGTGTTTTTCTCATAATAATTCTGTAACATCTTGACATTTGAGTCTATTTGTGCTATGAAGCTAGTAGTTTTTACTAAGTCACCTGTGCCACTGT
>JANCMA020198560.1:0-13347 GCA_024336925.2 Zoanthus solanderi | reverse complement strand
CTTGCTCTCCTTCTCCACTTGCGTCTTCCAAAAAAATTTAATAGAAAAATATTCTTAATTTGGAAAACTTTTTCAGTATTAAAACTTGCAAGCAATTTTTGTTTTGCCAGAAAACGAGAAAAATCGAAATCGCAGGTCTGGGCGCAAAAATTGGTGCTAGCAGAAAATGTGACTAGCTAAAAATATGATATTCCAATTCACTCATAAACGGTAAATTGCCATAACGTTTTCTTTGCAATACTAACCTTCCTAGAATTATGACTTTGTCTTTTACACGCCTTCCTTTCAGAAATTTTTTCACGTATTCTTGACAACGAATGCTCTTCCAGCCGGGTTAAAATAGTGCAAATCGCCGGTTAGGTTGCAAAAATTTCACTGTGCGCGACTTGAGTTTGTTTTTCAAAGCTTGCTGCTGGAGAGAACTCGACTTTGATTGGAGTTTTAGATGTGAATCTCTGTCAAGAAGCTTGCCGTCCGAATGGCAGTCCTTCGTCAAAGCAACTGCACGGAAATATTGAAAACCATAAGGGTTTATCTAGGGCTCGTTAATTAACTTCCGATCAAACTGGCAGTAATTGGTAGAAAAAGTAAAAAGATTGTTATTGTAATTAGATAAACGAAAACTGTTCAATACCACTACTAGTAGTAGGTATTGAACAGAGGAAACGTATTCACTTATGTTCTTTTCTTTTCTTTTGACTTTGAGTGTTTCATTGTAGCATGCCATTATGTTTGTTTCATATTTGCTAATTTGGTTGTTTTCAATAATATCGAAATGACTTCCAATAGGTAAAATTTTTATTCTTTTAACTCACCGGCGGCAAGGATGCATTGGCTACGAATGTAATATAAAAGCAATACTATTAAACAAAATTGATATTTAAAAATAATGATGATAGTATCAAAATATCAAATCGATGAGATTTAGTGTTTAGTTCATCAGCCGTGATAGTTTAATATATCATGATAGTATCAAAATCTCATGATAATATCAAAATATCAACTTTTATTATCAAAATATCAAATCTATGAGATTTAATTTTTTGTTCGTCAGCCGTGATAGTTTGATATATCATGATAATATCAGAATATCATGATAATATCAAAATATCATGATAATATCAACATTTCATGATAATATCAAGCTACACAGGGGAATTTTTATCAACTAACTGCAAAATTATTTAACTTACTATGTATTTAAATCAGAAAATAAAACAAAATTGTATTGCGGGATGTTTGCGTCTAATTAAAATTTTGAGCTTAAACCTCAAATCCTTTGACAAAAAAGAGATATAATAATTATAATACGATAAAAAAAAAGCGTTGTAAACAATTAGGACTCAAAATAATAGCGCCAGAAAGTAAAAAAAAGTAAAGTGTAAAACTCACAAAAGAAACGAAATAATACCTTCATTTCCTGTAACGATTCCGAAAGGCCTGAAGCTGACTTGCACAAATTTGGACTTGGAATACTTGCAGTAAAATTTTATGTTAATATCGAAGGATCTTGTTACCACACCTTGGACTATTACCTTCTCAGCCTTAACAACATTGTCAAACCTGATTTGATCATTGGTTTCATTAAACGTGGTTCCACAGTCATTCAGAGAGGTGCGCAAGGAGATATGGGTGCTATTGGCTGTGGCACGGCAGCGCTGATAATTCAGATGGAGATAAGAGGGATCAAAATTCCTGAAATTCGCACGCTCCAGATCAACTCGCATGAATTCTTCTTCGCACGTGACTTCAATTCCAGGCTCTATTTGTGTAAGTGAAAGCAACACTGTTTAGAACATACAAGAAGTACTTTTAAATGAGAATTAGAATTGCTGATGAAAAAACAAAAATGAAGGAAAGGGTAAGTAATAACAAGTTGACAACAAAAAACGGAAGAGATAAAGGAATCGATTAAGACAAATTCGAAAGACTGAACTTTTTATTACTTTGGTATAAGAGAATATCTTGCAGTTTTTCCTAAAACATAATTCTTTGTAGCTACATATCAATGATGGGGTTGCAGAGTCGTTCAAGTTAAAGTCCCTATATCGCTTTTTATTTAATCTTTTAGACTAAAAGAATTGTCATTTATGAACTCAGAATTCGAAAAACCAAAGAAAATTTCCGTATCTAAGTATGCTTTTGTATCAAAAAAAGTTAGGAATTTAAGTTTTGACCAAGTGACCGTCATTTAACTTTTTTTTAAGTTTTACAAGGAAAAACGTGACAAACAAAGTACTTAAAACTGAGTTTCTCTGTTTTTCGCTGTGTTTTAAACCGTAAACGAAGAAATTGTTGTGTTGACAGTGTTAATATTCAACTGGAAGCTATACAAGTTTTATTTCCTACTTCATCACACCAGGACCTCATAATGGCATTAATGCACGGTCAAGAAACGACCCCAGTCCCAAAACTGTCTTATTTGCACATTTCAAGACTCAAAAACCATAACAGGAACCTTGAAAAACTGCTTAATTTTCAATATATAGTATTACTAAATGGTTACTCTACCTGATGAAGGCCGCAGAGTTGGTCGAAAATTTGTACAATTTTTATACAGATCAGATTTCTAAAGGGTTCTATTTTCATCTAAAAAATTAAAAAAAAAAAAACGATAAAGGGACTTCAAATCTATTAATTCGAGTCTCTCTATGTTTGGTGTACTACCCACCTTAACAAAGCCATTCTCGCTGTAATTGAACCAGGTGGTTTCGTCATTACTGTATTGCAGAATGTATTTCTTAACCCAGAAATACTTTTCTCTGCGGCCAAATGTCTCAACCTTAGTAACCCTGGTCTTTTTCAAGAAGTCCACCTGGATATACTGTTGGCCATTTGTTTCGGAAGCACACCACGAATCTTTTTCTGGATTGAAAAAATAAATAAAACCAGCACTAAATCTAATGCTAACATTTTTAAAACGATAGGGGATTATGGGAAGAGGTTGAAGAGATTCAATAGATATTCATGTTTTTATCAAGTATTTTCAAGTTTTTTATTTTTCAAGTTCTTTATATTTGCCAAAAAAAAATTACATATGAGTTAACAAGAAATACTAGAAGGCTTACAATTTTTCTGGCGAGCAAGCTCAGTAAAAACAACAAAGCTCAAGTAAAAATAAATAGCGCATGCGTGCTAGGAGTATAAATAGCAAGTATTAATAGCGCATGCGTGTTGGACACTAAAGCCTCGTTGGTAGCGGGCATAATCCCTTATGGACCTATCAATGTTATGCCGTGTGGTGGTGGGGGGAGGGGGGGGAGGACAAAGGATCGGGATTTGATAGAATTGCCTTGCCCTGGGGGGAGGGTTTTGGCGTGTGAGACTCGTCTGGGGTGAGTTTTTGACAACAGATTTTGACCTTTTAACAACATATTATATGGTCTATGGGAGAGGGTTTTTGACATAAATTGATCAATTCATGCTCCTGAGAGTGGATTTTGACATTTTTGGACGGTTAAATGTTAAATCTCCACCCCGCCCGCCCTCCCCCTCACGGGTATAACATTGACAAGTGCATTATATCTACCAAACTGGTTTGCCTCCTACCAGTTGGGGTTTTTAATTGTGTCATGCATGTGTGTTAAAACTCGGAGAAATTAGCTTCACAGCTACTCTAAAATCCGAGTATAAGCATTCATATTATTTTATATTATTATACCATAAAAAGAGTGATCCTAAATGTTAGCAGCAATGGATAGCTGTTTCGGAAGCGCACCATTACTCTTTTACCGGATTGAAAAATTAAATAAAATCAGTAATAAACTTGATAAAAACCACAACTTTTTTTTATTCAAAACATGTTTTGGCAGAACTAACTGCCATTTTCAGTGCAACTGTTCACAGTTTTGTAAGTAAGTAAATATGTATGATTGAAAAAATTAGCAACTCAGAAAACAAAGGAAGCTAACAATTCTATTGTAAAGAAAGCTTACGTGGCCTCGCCTCAACTGGCTGTGATTCTGGATAGCTCGAAGAAGCTGTAATCTGGTAATCTTGGATTTTCTTAGACTCAATCCCTAGGGCTTCCAGACACCCTAAGAAAAAACCACCAAGGATTAGACTGTGACAGTAAACTAATTGTACTCTGTCACTACAAATGTATCGGCTAATAAATACGATTTCATTGAACACCTTTTAAGCAAAGTAACCAGCTTTAAGGCGTGTTTGTTACTTGCAGGGTTCACCTTTTAAACAAAATAACCAGCTTTAAGGCGTGTTGGTTTATGCTGTTAAAAATTACTTGAAGCGTTCGCCTTAATAACAACACAGTACTCAGGGCCATAAAAAAGAAGGGCCGGAGGGGGGGGGGGTCGTACACCCCCGTCTCTACTATTGCTCCAACGAAAGTCTGAGAAAAAAGGGAAGTTTATTGGAAATGGAGTTAAAACCCAGAAATAAAGTTTGCAGAAAAACTTAATTTTAAAAATTTTCTAAGGGAGCATACCCGCGGACCACCCTGGCTTACGTTATACAATACCGCTGACAATCTCAGTAGTGACCACGGTATCAAACCTTTTCTAGAGACTTTTCTTCGTTGCTACATTTAATTTCTTAATGTAATTTGACTTATATTAAAAAACAACTTCTCAGAGTTAATCTACTACACCAACAGATTCAAACAGAAATAGGTTAGTTTTTGCATTCAACTCTCCTTTAACAGGATCTTATTAATAAGAACGTTCAGAGTTCCATGTCATTTTGAATCCAATGCAACAATACTGTACTATACCATATCATACCATACCATAATAAAAGCGGCTTGTGAACGAACGAAGGTTGCTTATTTATAATAGAATAGAATAGAATAGAACAGAACAGAATAGAATAGGATAGGATAGGATAGAATAGGACAGGACAGGACAGGACAGGACAGGATAGAATAGAATAGGATAGGATAGGATAGCATAGCATAGCATAGCATAGCATAGCATAGCATAGCATAGCATAGCATAGAATAAAAAGCAATACCTGGAATTTTAACAGAAAAATTTGTGGGAACAAGTTTTTCTGAAAACAAGGTCCCTTTACTTATAACGTTTCCCGACTGATCCTCTTGGTATTGATCGTAATAAGTTAGCCGAGTCAGGATTACCACGTGACGTTGGCCCTGTGGGAGGGTCCTCTTGGGATCAAATGTTACCTTTAAGGTGAACTTGACTTCACTTCCAAATTCCACCTGTTCAAACTATACATAAGATACAAACGTTGGTATAATGTTCGCTAAAAAAAGGTTTATAAGCTAAAGCGAAAACGAGAACGTCTGGTTTTTATTGTAAAAAAGTTTTCCGTTTTTTAAAAGTTATTAATGCAAATGCTGATTAGCAAAAATAGATATGTGAACAGACATAACTAAAATGCTCCTGAATAAAGAATAGCAAAGCAGTTATTGTTCATCAGCAGGATGCCAAAATTGCGTGCAATTTTACAATTTCTTTCGGCTCCATTAAATCCTGTATTATGACTACATACATAATCCTTGTAAAAAATATACCTTACATAGCCATAAATATATCCTATAACAGCTTCCTTGTTAGAATATTTTCTCAAACTTTATAGAGCAGTTTTTCTGTATACTTATGTATATATAGTGTTTGCAAATAACGCAATAACAGCTACATTTGTGTATTTCTCTAAAGCATTTTGGTGATTTCCTTTTCCTTGTAAAAAGGGACCGCGAAGTGGTTTCAATTGTGGTGGGGCTACAAGACTCTGTCGCGTCCATGTTAGGAAGGGGTCCGTTTTGGCTACGATATTCCTGTGTTTCCAGGCTGCAGCACCGAGTTATAGGCGAGGTGTTCAACTGGCGTTAAAGCCGTAAAGATTTTCCAAAATATTTTTTAAAGCATGCGGGTATTTCTTCGATGAGTAAAATTAAAATTGAGTGAGCTGATTTTTAAGCTAAACCCTTTTAGATTCCTAGAAAATGAACTTTTGATATAACCCAAGAATACGATAAATCGTCATATATACACACTTGCAACATGTTCATGTTAGTTCCTCAATGTATTCAAGCAGCACCTTTTGGTAGGCGGAGAAAGGACACTATAGGGACCAGCTGAGTGCTTTAAACTTAAGTTTTTAATACGTGGATTTTGCGAACATCTATACTTGGACAGAAATTAAATGCCTTTGCACAAAAAAGTGGTGGGGCTATAGCCCACACAGCCCACACGGTTGCGCAGTCTATGTATAGAACTACCCATCTTAGAATTGACCAGCAAGAATATTGGCGAGGTGTACGAGGGGGAATTCCGGAACCCCTGGATCCCCCCCTGGCTACGCCCTGTAACATGCGTCCAACGCCAACTTAAAACAACATGACAGCGACCAACTCGAAAGCTCATTGGCTACTTTGGTCACTGTACACTATTAAATATTGTCTCTTATAGTTGATTTCTATTTGTATCTTTTTGTATCATTGTATACCGTCTTATGTAAAGTTTGTCTTCTGTAAACAGTGTGCAATAAACTAGAAACTTGAACCTGATACGTGCCTGTCCATGAGTCATGAGTCAAAATGTTTTACCTGACAACAAAACATCGGTAACCCTAATCCAAACCCTAAACCTAACCCTAATCCTAACCTTAGACGAAAAACTGCTGACTGGCTCGTAACTTGACTAATGACCCATTGACTCCTTTGATTCATAAAAATTGACTTCTCGAACAAATGTATCAAAAGTTAAACTTTGTTTGCAAATGATTTCACAACAAACAAAAATACATTAAAAAAAAAAAAAAAAAAAATTAATTGGCCGTTTTTGTTTTTATTCACACTTGAATGCTTCTACAAGTTGATATAACTTGTCTTCTATTACTACAAGTTGATATATTTTGTCTTCACGAAAGGAACTTGGTATTAAACAACACAACTTCTCTGGAAATGTGGATAGACAAAAAATATTAGTGTCTTGGTTGTAATTGTTCTGTTAGAGCTACTAAACTTTTCTTAAGAAAAACGTTTTCAGAGCGAATCTTTGTCGTCTAAATTAGTATATGTATGAAACTCTCGAAGGAAGCTTTGATAATAAAAAAATATAATATACATTTTAAACAAAAACATGTAAAAGAAAAATGAATCGTTTCTTTTAAATTTACATCTTCTTTTTACATCTTAGAAACACATGGCCGGAAAAAGAAGTTAATTTTTGTTCTTTTTACTTTTCCTCCGTTTTATAATTTTGCAATAGGGAAGGCTTGAATTTCTATTAATTTTCGTAATTCTTTTTCGCGTCCTAAGTATAAAAACATCAGCTCCAAAACATCACCAATAGCAATGTATAGAAATTCAAAACTGTAAAATCTACAACGAAAAGTATTGCGACTCCAACTCAATATTTGAGAAAGAAGTTTTCGTTTTGAAAATGGTTTGACATTAAAACCGAAATATGAACCCAAGTTTTGCATCTTCTAATTTAAATACTGAGTTAAGATGTCACTCATCAGAATACTTTTCTTTGTATGTATATCTTAAAGTTGTCAGCTGGTTACGGATATTGTTAAGTCTATTTTCCCATATTTAGAGATTCCTTGAAGATGCTTCCCATGCGACTAATTACTGGACTGGACTTTTGATTCCAACAGCAGAAAAAGATTCCAGATTTTATAAATTTACTTGTATCTCAAGGAAAGATAAGCAGCTCCACGCGTGCTTGTGTTTGTGGTAGTCATTCCTTTTATTCAGCTTTCCGCTTTCAGTGGAGTCCCTGACATTCCCTGACACTCCTTGTTCTTTCTTTTGGCAGACGTTTTAGCGTCATAAGAGAGACGACTGTGGAGCTAAATAACAAGAAAATGATTATTACAGTTTTCCTTGGATTCTTGGTTTTCGCACAATCCCAAGAAAGACAAAGACAATAGACATAGCTGCCATGTTTCGTATTCCAAATTATCAAAACTCTTTTGTTAAGTGTACACCAACATGTCCGCCATGACGTCAGGTAAAAACCAGTAAAAATGGACGTCCCCTCCCCTCACCCTTTATTTTTGTACGTCCTATATCTTTTCGATTTTAAGTTTATAATATGTCTTAAAGCTCAAATTGCATACAGACTTTAAGTTAAACGACTTAAGTTTTCTCACTTATCATTTGTTAAAGGAGCTCAACAAAGTCGAACTAAAGCATTTAAAAACGGAGTCGTGCATCATACACATATACACATTAAGATACATTAACAACGGCAGTCGCTATACGACCCAGTGCATGTGATCTCGAAGCACAGCACCAGAGCCAGATAGAATAAGCTGGAAGTCCAGTAAAAGTGAAAAACTGCAAAACCTCCCTGTATTCTGTTTTTCCTTTTGCAGCTTATTGGTTTGCACAAACGAAATTGCGACCAATTGCCATTTTTGTATAGGACACAAATGCAGCGCACACGCCGGCAGTTTACACTGATTGCAAGCACTACAACTTGTTTCTTCGTTGCTCAGTCAGTGATCTTTGTTTGTCAATGAGTAAATCTATTCTCAAAACCAAGTTACCTACCAAATGTTATTTGACCTCTTTTGACATAAGCAATAGTAGGATTCTGATGGTGAGTTTCTTTTGGAGCTGCTTTAGGTCTGCAGAAGTCGGAGTTTAAGCAGGATACTGAGTAGCAATAAGTTCCCATCATCATCGCTACATGACAGTTTTCTGTCTCGCAGCATTTCCTGATGCAAGATGTGATGTCCTTGGTCCCTTTGTGCGAAACAAGCTTCCCCGCAAGCATTCCGCCTTCTAGCATTGTTTTGGTTTTGATTTCGCCATCGATTTGACAAAGTTTATGTTGGCCTGGCATCACAACTGTTCCATCTGAAATTTTAGGAATTAAGAGTAGTCGATTACGAGCTTTTAAAAGAGTGGGGAAAACTATGCAAAATACTTGAGTTTGATTGCAAATTTTTGACACGAATGTTTTCCTTTTCTTTGTTTTAATTTCGTTTTTGTTATTATTATTATTATTACTATTATTATTATTATTATCACTATCATTATTATTTATTTAAGAAATAAAACATGTTCTCCGTGCCTTCATAGCCTGGTGAAAACCGAGGCGAACGTTTGGGAGAATTCGAGAGCAGATCAGTGAAAAGTCGAGACGCAGTCGAGGCTTTTTACCTGCTCGAGAATTTTTACAAACTTTGCCGAGGTTTTCACCAGGCTATGAAGGCACTTATAAAATGTTTTATTTCTTTTATAAAATTGTTATTTTCTATTTCAACAAAGAGAAAGGCTTTAAACGAAACGCGTATGTATACTTAAATTTCTTTCATGAAACTGCAACTTCTCACAACTTGGAAACAGAGGCAACCATATTGCTCACGTCATTTTTGTGCTTCATAACCCTATGGAAACACACTTGTAGACCAATCAAAACGCACGTACCAGCCAAATTGTTTTATAATATTAGATCATAAGAATGCTATCAGTAGAATAGACAGACCAATTAGTGTCAGGGTCACTTCTCTGCTCATTGTGATAAAAGTGTAAGGGTTCTTTTCAGTTATCTGAGAAGATATAAAGGTCAGCCAATTCTTTTGCAGATGCTAATGCAAAGGCAGCACTTTCTCCTCATTCATTTTAAGGGACTGGTTATTCTTCTGGCTGAGAATCAAACCTGCCAATTCTACTGTATTGTAGACTGGCCTCTTACCAACGAGGCTATGGTTAAAAATGGAGTGGATTGATGAAAAATGTTGGCCTGGTTGAGAATCAAACCTGCCAATTCTACTGCATTGTTGACTGGCTTCTTACCAACGAGGCTATGGTTCAAAATGGAGTGGATTCGTGAAAAACTATCTATGAAAACATTTTTTTCCAATCTATCCCTATTTTTCCTATCCACTGTTGGTATTCCTTGTACATTTATAACGTGACCTTCAAAGGAAGTACCAAAATAATTTGGGGGCTTGAAAATAAGGTAAATGTCTTTGTTGTTTCGCTATGTTGTACATGAGCATTTTTGTTTTCTAAACATTTTCCATTCCTGTAGATGCTGAGGAAGAGAAGTCGAATAAGACTACAGAAGAAAGTGCTTCAGGACATAGAAAACGAAGATTAAGTATCATATCAGAGCAAGAACAATTATTGCGTGATGGTGCTCTTGATTACGAGAACAGATTGTGTGGCCATTGTAACACTACCACAGACATAAAAGAAGCCAATTTCTTTGGCTCTAATGGACAGTTTATAGTGGCAGGAAGTGACGATGGATCATTTTTTGTTTGGAATAAAAAAACTGCAAACCTTGTGCGTGTCTTGAAAGGAGATGATTCGATAGTGAACTGTCTGCAGGCTCATCCTTCTATTTGTCTGCTTGCAACAAGTGGAATTGATCCAGTGGTCAGATTGTGGAGTCCTGGTGCCGAGGATGGTAATCCTAATGAACGAGTGATAGAGGAAGTTGAGGCAGCAGCCAAAGCAAACCAAAAACGAATGAATGCTGATCCACTAGAAGTTATGCTTATGAACATGGGTTACAGAACAAGGATTTCGGTTGGGGAAGGCAGCGATGATGAAACAGAGGAGCCCGTACAGTGTCGAACTAGCTAACCAACAAATGCACAGTGAAGCTCGTAGAAATATAAAATAATGTAAATTTGATTAAAATTGGAAAGTCAATGAGATAAACCTTACTCATTCATTGCTAGAGTGGAGACAGGCACTGTATTAATATCAAATCCTGTCGAGGTTATTTGCCGACTTTCATATCGTGACGGTGAGGGCTTGGGTACAAGTCCTTAAATTTTCATAATTGTAAGATAAAACCTTATTAGAAAGGCAGACCACATTGTAAATATCAAAATCTCAAAATTTGATGTTGATTCAACGTACGTTTACAGTTCTTTATGAAAATCCTAGATCTTCCAAAGAAATGTATGACTTGCGTACACTTGTGCAGACTTGTCCGAAACCCATACGTGTCTTTGGGATTTTGCTAGTTACGGTGTGATCTTTCTTTCTATATAGGTCTTTTTTCGCAATCGTGAGAATTAGGAACATGTACCCAGGCCCTCACGATATGAAAGTTGGCAATGAAGTTCAGCAGGTCACTTAATACTTTAAAAAGGAAGTAAAAATAGTTATTTTTTGTTGACCCAATATAAGGAAAAACAATATTAAATTTGTAGATAGAAATAAGAAAAAATCAATCAAATTTAAACTATTTATAATATCTTAAATGTCTGTTGTTGGTCCAGGTATATTTTCATACTCAATATTTAAATTGGTTGACCTGTTGTCAATTTAAATTGAACCCACTTTTCAAAGAAAAAAAAAATGCATTCTGTGTTACTATTGTATTAACTATTTTAAAACCTTTAAAAGGGCTATGTCACGATGATTTTGTTGTTTAGGGTTAATTTTTTGTTAAAATCTTTACAGCAGTGGTTTTATTTATGCACAAAATGCTCCAAATAAACTGGAAGTGAATATCTAATGAAATGTTATAAAGAAAAAACAACTTATAATAAGTTTTTTGGTATATTTTGTTGAGATAACAACAGACCTCGAAAAGGTTGGACCAACTTTTTCAAGTTTCAATCCATTTCCATCCTTACCATCCGCAGCAACAAATGACAGGAAACAAAATAAACGTCATAATATAGTCTTAAATAACAAACCTAGTCCATTATTTTTGGAATTCAGTTGAGGGCAAGACATATTTAGGATTTTAAAAAGATGCTAAAATAGCCGTGACATAGCCCTTTTAAGAAAATAATTTGTCTGTATACGTACTTAAACGTTGATGCAAAAAACGTATTTTAGAAATTATACATGTATGTGCATGTGAAAGTTGCCCTATGACCTGCCGTTTCAATTTTGAAGCAGCTGTAAAAAATCCAGATAATGTTGTAAACTCATTTAAAGACTCCCTTAACTTTGGACCAAGTTTTTGGCTTTTACTTGTTATGTATTGCTGCTTGAGAATGATGTCATCACGACACTGAAATGTCACATGAACAAAATAAATGTTTCATTCTTTTTTACTTTTTTTCCTGCTCCATGACTGAAACTTGTCTCTCTTAAAACAGATAGTTAAAGTTTTTTCCGTATATGACTGGTACGACGGTAACCAGTCGTTTTGCCCCGTGGTCGATTCACTGCAATTTATTTAGTCCACTTCATATGTCGCTTAGCCCACTTCATAGGTCAATTAGCTCACTTCATATGTCACTTAACCCACTTCGCTTAGTCCACTTCATATGTCGCTTAGCCTACTTCATAGGTCGTTGAGCCCACTTCATATGTCGCTTAGTCCACTTCATCGGTCGCTTAGCCCACTTCATCGGTCGCTTATAAATCCACTTCATATGTCGCTAAGTCCACTTCCTATGTCGCTTAGCCCACTTCATCGGTCGCTTAGCCCACTTCATAGGTCGTTTAGCCCACTTCAGAGGTCGCTTAGCCCACTTCATAGGTCGTTTCGTCTCGTTCCACGTCTAGGTCGTTTTGCCCAAAACACATAAATCTACATTTTTTGCGCATAAAAGTTGTTTTAAAATATTCCTTATTGGTTTCCCCAACTATTTCCACGCAGGTAAGGAACGTCTCCGTTAAAATCTGCACACATGAAATTATGATTGTCGTGTTTTGATCTTTAAACTCCAAATTATATTCCCAATTGAAGTCTGCATAACTTCAAGTCAATAAAACAACTCTGTAAAGTTTACTTGTGAAAAACTTTAAAAATTTAATCAGGTGATTCGATTTAAATTAACTTCGAACAACTCTGCACAAAAAATCTGCCGTAGCCGGTCCCAAGCCCACGTTAAAATTATGAGGGTCGGGCAATGGACCAGCACATCATTCCCAAAAAAAAAGATATCTAGCAACTTGGTTCCGGGAGCGTTGGATCCCCATAATGGTGGAAGTGGGACGGACTTTGGTGAAAACCGGAAAGAAGCCAAGAACCTGAAGAATGCGTGTACCTCCAACCGTTGTTCTATGAAACAGGAAAACGAAATTCAAAATTTCATTTTCGTTTTTTGTTTTCCTACGATTTTGAAAAACGGAATTGAACTTCCATTTTTGTTTTCCGTTATTTTACAACTTCTCAAAACGAAATTTGAACTTGTATTTTTTTTTTCTGTTTTTAATTTATTTTGATATTGAAAAACGGAATTAAAACATTAAAAAATCCGTGTATTTTAAGGCCAACCGATTTTCAATAGAAAATAGAAAATTGAAAATTGAAATTTTGGCCTTTCTTCATTTTAAATATTAATTTGAAATTAGAAAATGGCCTTTTTTAATTATCAATCTTATAACGAGAACAGAAAATTAGCCAAATCTGATTTTCTTCTTTCTTTATTAAATTAAAATTTGAAAGTCCGATTTCAGATTTTTTCAAAATTCAATAT
>JANCMA020198456.1:0-13347 GCA_024336925.2 Zoanthus solanderi | reverse complement strand
TCTCTCGCAAGTATTTTTGAATATTTAACAACACAACGAGGCTAACACTGTACAAATTGAGTCCGCTGTCATTGTAGGAAGCAGCTACTACAGATGCGAAAATAGTCTATTATGAAAGCAATTTCATTAAATGTAATACCAAGTCGTAAATAAAACCTTTATTAATAAGCAACCTTCGTTCACTGTAAAAACTCCGCGCCTGCAATTAGTCAAAATCGATCAAATGATTTCGGGGCTGCCTGTCACTAACCGGCACGACGACGGTGCTGCAAAAAATCATAACCTATGGCCGAGTCTTCAAAAAATTCAAGTGTTTTTTACTGAGCTTTTACTTCAGCGAAAGTTGTCCTTTATAAGAGTATACAATCAAGTTATTAAATTTGGCGGGCTTTTTGGCGCACGTCCAGCAACTTTCCCGCCTTTTAGATGAGTTTGAAGTTTGGGTTTCTTGTGAAGCAGTTTGCAGCATTTTTTATCCGTTTTTAAGTTTGATTTTTAAATTGGAATTCACTGAACCCTTTGCCAGATTTACCGAATACCGGAGTTACAATTGTTGATATTGTTTTCTTGTTATTGTGGCGAACATTTGGGAGCGAAAATATGCAGATTTCTGACTTGTTTTGACACGATCACTTCAAGATGGCAATTCAGTTTGGTTGCAGCACTACTAAATCGGGGATGACGACTTGTGAAAACACTTCAAATAATGGTTGTGTTCTTCTAATGTTTTATTAAAGCATTGAACATCCTTTCCAAAGGACATGCTGATAAATTCTAAAACAAGGTATTTGCTACCTATCTTTTACGATTTAATTTCAGCTTTTGAAAAATTTCGCTACTTGCTTCTGAAAATTATCTTCTTCGCGTTAATTTTTAAAAGTTCTATTTTTTTAAATCTTTCTTTATGTACAACTTATTGTGGTTTCTGTTTTATTCTATTTGAACTTAATATGCCATTTTAGTTACGTACTTATTTACTTTAAAACTTTTGTTTGTTCAAACTCGACTCTTGCTTCAAGTTCTTTAAGTCGTGTATCACTTCTTGCAATGCTGAGTGAACTCGGGTGGCTTATTAAAAGGATTAAAGACTTTCAGTTCGTGGTTTGTTTACATAGACACCCACTTGCTGGCGACAGAATGAACTCGAAATTTTTCACATTGAACTCGGCTTTCGCCTCGTTCATTATTCAGATTTCTCGTGCATTGTGTCGCCAGCGCGTGGGAGTATTACTATATGTAAACAAACCACTCATTTCCAGTCATCAACCTTAAATATTCTATGGGATATCGTCGCTAGACTATTCAACTGTGTAAAATACATACACAACAGGATGTGGTCCCTAGCTAGACTGGTATTGCGACGCGCGGTCTTACAAAGCTAGCTCAGCTGTTGGCACAGCAGGTCAGCGGTTTGGACTTACTAATTTCCGCTAGAAGATTAAAATATCCTCTCGGAAAGGAAAACTATTTATATGTCTTAAAAACATTAATTGTAGGCATTGCTGAGAAAAATTTTTATTTCTAGTAAAAGAGACATCTATTCTTGGAATAATAAATGTTTTCTTAATTGACTATAATAAGATTTTTATTATTATCACTCCTTTTTGTATGCCTTTGATTGTCGGTGCATGGTTGAAACAAATCTAGAATTCTCAGAGCTTTTGGAAGTAATTAAGTTTTGGTGTGGAAAGTAAAACATCAAGTTGGCTTTCGAGGATAAAAGTTATTGTCAAGCATATGTCTTTATTTTTGTGATTCATTTTGTACACGCGCGTTTTAAATCGATCTTATTAGAGTATTTCAAATAATTAACTTCATTCAATACAACTGCAGTTTTTGCGAGTTAGAGAGATAAAAATGGTACAAATTTACAATACACCAAATATAACTAGTAGATATTTGCATTCGCAAATTGATAAGAATATAAAAACTTATCATATATATCACAAAAAAAGATTTATTTTGTTTTATTTATTTGCATAACAACAACCACTATCACCTATTTCCAGTTGTCATGCAATTTATGGCGGAATATTCTAGAAAATCGCCCATTTCTCAGTATTTTGATGGTTTTAAGCAACCAATGCTAAAGCACAAGAGCCGAAGGTCAACTATATTTATCAACGAATACCAACGGAAAACTATGAAAGAGTTAAGTTTTAATTAGAGAATCGTGGGCGAAAAAAAGGTTATGTTTAAAACTTTAAAAAAAGCCTCTTTTAAAAATCGTATCGAAACGCGGTTGTACTTTGAAAAAGAAAGTCGAGATTCAGAGAAGAATTTCAATAAATCTTACATTATCCGCAAGTGATAAATCAGATGTTGGCGACCATTTTGATTTCAAGTTGACAGCCGCTGTTATCAGCCGATCAATAGTTGAAAAAAGTTTAGTTTTTTTTTATACGTGCCTGTCATCACACTTGCTACACGTGTTTAATTCACCTAATTACAGAAAACATCAATAAAATGTTTTTTTTTTATCGCACAGCTACAGGTAAGCCGCAAAAGAAAACCAATTAGGCTCGAATCACAACAGGGATGTTCTATCGACCACCATCTTAAAACATGTACGGATTGCTTCTCGAGAGTGTTCAATTCTTCTTGACAGAGAAGTATGGCGCTGAGACCTGGCAAAACATTCAACAAAAGGCTGGTTTGGACCACTGTAATTTTGTCACACATAAAATCTACGACGACGAGTTTATGCATCGACTTGCAGAAGCCGCCGAGAAAACTATTGCCCTTAGCCACGGCATGTCAAAACAAGACTTCATGCAATTTTTTGGTGTATGTTTCGTGAAATTCTTTTCACATTACGGATACGACAAAATTGTTAAAGTTAGCGGACGTCATTTGAGGGATTTTCTGGTAGGAATCGACAACCTACACGAACACATACGCTTTGGTTATCCTAAATTACAATCTCCAACCTTTTACTGTTCTGAAGAAACATCTTACGGTTTAACGTTGCACTACGTCAGCAAACGAAAAGGTTTCACTCGTTACGTCATTGGACAAGTTGAAGAGATTGCTCAGTTGTTTTATAAAACTGACATAAACATTCAAGTTGTTAGCGAGGATTTTTCATCCTCTCAAACGCATGTCACTTATCGTCTTATTTTTGATAATTCCGCGTACAAGACTTTAAATCCGGATTTGTTGTTTGTTACCAGGGGCAATGGTATGGCTGCTGAGGTTTTTCTCAATTTATTTCCATTCAGTTTTGTTATATCACCAGAACTTGTTGTATACATGGCAGCGGAGTGTTTGCTGACAATTCTAGGACCTGAAGGAGTTGTTGGCAGGCCAGTGAGCGACATCTTTACATTACGGCGACCTTCAACTCATTTCACATGGAATAGTGTGAGTACATTGTTGATTTTTTGTGTGGAATTACTATTTTGCCTGATAAAAATGTTATGCCATGCTAAAGACACAATATTTTTATACGAGCTTTTTCTATCAGTTATAAATTGACTAAGCTGAAGCTAAAAAACGCCTAGATTTTGACCGAGAATGTGTTTTTAAAAAATATCTCGAGGCTAAGAAAGAAAAAAAGCTTTTATTTTTATTTCGTGCGCTGGAGAAAAATGCGAAAAAATTTTTCAGCAAAACGTTGGAATTAAACAAAATGCGAATTTTACAACAAAAAAAAAAAGTTTCCAACAACGTACGAATCAAATAGCAAAAGTTATGTATATTTAAACAAATAGTGCCCTTACGAGTGCGACAAGAATTCAAATGTTTTGGGAAAATAACAGAAATAATTTTTTCTCCCAATACCAATGACTTAAATAAATAAATTTGAATATTTAGATTTGAATAATTAAAATTTTGATTTAAAACATTTTCAGAATATTTGACGAGAAAATCATCGATTTAAGACAATTCAACGTTGTCCTAAAATTAAACATTCTTATGCAAAAGAGTTTATTCTTACTTTTCTAACTTAAATTTCATCAGAAAATTTTAGAGTACAGTTTTTTAAATATTCAGTTAGCAATAATGTACACGCGTATTATTCCCTTTTCAGTTTCACTGGTCGATGGTCAAACTCGCTCATTTGCTTTGGACCAGAGGCAAAGTTTTTATAGCCTTTGAAGTATGGGTTTTATAAATTGAAAAAATTGTTGTTTCGTAGATGGATTTGTTGAAAAATCTGATAATGTTTAATTGATGTCATCAAAGGCAAAGTTTAGATCTATTTGAAGCAGTTCAGTTGTGATGTATAAACACTAATGTGACAAAATTCAAGCCTTAGGCATTGTATATATGTTCTTAGTAATATTCTCGTTATGTAGTTCTAGAAAAAAGATTCTTCTAAATTTAAGAACAGTTTACAAAACAAGAAATATATTTATATGTCGTAAGAGGTTTTTTAACAGTTTTAAATTGTATATTAATTGTTTCGAGAACCTCCGAGATTCAAAAAAATAAATTTCTTTTTGAGTGTTAAAAAATATTGAAAATAAAAGTAGATTTTTTTAAAAATCTATAAAGTTAACACAGTTCTTTCAAGAAGCTAGACAAGAAACAGTTATTTCGGGAACTTTTATAAGTTACCACGTGTCGTGCAGTTAACCTTATCGGATGTTACAATTTGCGGGGAAAAGTTTTTTAAGAATTTAGAATAACGCAAATCTCCGATCCGTTTGCTACGAGACAAGATTCAGTTGTTTCTAAAAAATGTGTTCGGTGATTTTACCGATCTTTTTGCAAAGAATACTGGTTTGAGTTATCGAGGAAGCATGTCTGTAATTAAAAAGGTCGTGATTTTTATCAAGTTTTATTGAGGAAAAGAAATAACAAGAGAAAAAAATGTTTCGTAATTTTTTAACTTACATTTATGAAGAATAAACGATCAGGGCCTCGGGCAAACCTTCCAAATGATCTTTTATACGATTTTGCTCACCTCTTTTTTTATGAACTAAAAAGATTCTTTGATTCCCTATGTAGTTTTGTGCGATGATTTTGCATGCAATAAATGAATATCTATAGAACTGAATAGAACTAAAATGTGATGGCGCATTTCAGTGACTAAATTTCATTGACAATTTATATTTTTATTTATTTTGCAACCGGGCCATATATATTAGAATTAGAAGTCTTCTGCTTCGTTAACTGATTCCGCCCACTAATAAAACTGGAATTTTCGAATTCGAGTGCCGTTTATTTGAGAACGTGACCATAATTTAAACAATATATAAGCCAAAACTAATTCCTGCCGCACGTAGGGCAATACAAGCTTCCTCGGTCAATTTTTTTGCAAATTTAGCACTTAAAAATTCCTTTTTACCAATTTATACTCTTAAACGGTCAGAAAAAAGTCTTCTGACCTTTCTTTCTTAACTTTTATGCATCCGGACTAGTTTGAAAAAATTTTCATTTCGTTTGTACAAACCATTTTTTAAAGAACCCAAAATGTAGCTTTTAATTAGAATTTTAGTGCGGAATAGAACCAACAATTATTTTTAGAAATTCACTAAAATGATCCCATTTGCTACGCACATTCAAGACTTTTAAGACATCCAGGCCATATGCTACGATACTTACATATTTTAAATTCATCGTATGGAAAAAACCTTAATAAGGTATAACTTTAACGTTAACTTAAGACATTTTAGAAATGTTTTTTATTCTTGTCATGATAAATGTTCGACCCAATCACATCCTATCATAAGTATGAATTTATTTCTAGCTTGACTGAGAGTTTTGAACACGGAATAAAATAAGCGAAAATTTTTAGTAGCCTCCGCAGGTAGATTATCTAACTGAAGCAACTCACATGCACGACTTTTACGAAATTCTACATATTCTACAATTTTACAATATTTGAAATTCAACGCAAAAAGGATTTTGATTATACCTGATACAAAATCATTTTAGATAAATGCTACTAACGAAACACGAAGATGTTGACCTTTTAGTTTTTATTTTACGTTTCTGTACTCCAGCAACAATAACTAACTGTTTTTTTTTATAGAATTTAAGGCCAGACTAGTATAATTTTCGAAAGCAAGGATTTTAAACGCATCTGTGGTACTGCATTTCGCTGTTCAGTGAAGACTCCGTTGTTTTAGTATATCATCTCACTTTTCAGTCACCTTATTAACTGAGGTCATTAGATGTCGTGGAATGACTTAGTTGAATTGTGACTTAACTGTGGATGATATTTTTTAACCAATAGTTGCTGTAACCATGAAAACTTTCATGTCTTCAGTGGCTTGGTACTATTAAATTGAGTGTTTAGCTTGTCGCGTCTCTTTTTTTTTTTTTTTTTTTTCCTTCTATGCACAAATTCTCCGGATAGTGCTGTCACGAGTAGAGATTTTTTGACCTCCATAAACTTTAATCTTATGTTTATTTTCTCTCTGGGTAGTTTCCTGGTGTATGGCTTGCAGATTGGTTTCGGCTTTCTATTATATTGTTGAGACATTTCTCAGCGGGGAATAGTCCCTTACACTGGCCGCTGATGTAGGTATGTACATGTGCAGCCCCTAAGGGTATGCTTTTCCAGCCGCGATTTCGGTCGTAAATAGGGTATCGATTTTGGCCATTTTGATCATAAATAGGTTAACTATTTTTGCAACTCTAGTCTTGAATTTGTCACTTTTTAGAGTCCAAACAAAACAGCTGATAAAAATTGTCTTTTACATTGGTCCGAACTAGGGAAATATTATAAGACAGGTCCGAAACAGAGTATTGACTTAAGGGCCAGTGGCGTTGCAAAGTACTTGCAAAGAGAGGCGTATCTTTATTGTTTCCAGTTTTGCCTTCGACGTGTGCTATCTTAATGGGGAACTACAATTATTTTGAAGTTTATCTTCAATGAAACTTACCTTTCTCAGGTTTCAAAAAATATATGCCATTTGGTTTAAATTTTCTTCTAGCCGTGGAACCATGCGCTTAAAGTTGAGTAAAAACAGACTGATATAATCCACCGTATTGAATTTGGTCAAGTGGCCACTTTTCTGTGACGTCAATGAATTTTTGAGGATCTGCATAGCATACAAAACTAACTAGTAGTAGCTATTGAAGATTTTTTGAAACCTCGTAAATTTGTGTCACAACGACATAAATTACAGTTAAAAATTAAAAAAATATAAAATGTTTTCTGGTTAAAATGCTACTAATTATAAGCTTTCGACTGTTCTACTACAGCCCTCTTCAGATAAAAATGAAATAAAAAAAAGTCGCTGATATAAATGTAAAAATTGAGATGAGATAAAGATTATTAATACAGCTCACAAATGAACGCGAAAAGAACGTTTTGTTTTCTTTAACTCAAAGAACTTTCCACAGAAATCAACACGATTTCGCTACATGACTCCAATTTACCAAGCCCAAAGCTGGAAGGTTATCAGAGCAAATAAACCTCACAAAAGAATATGAAAGAACGTTTTGATTCCTTTAATATCTCTCCACATAAAAACCACACTATTCCAATTTCCCGAGGAACCACGCCGCCTAACGCTACATACATCTTTAGCGCACTCCCACTGGCTGCAGTTTCGATGCAGTTCTTAGCGCACCTCCAATTGGCCCAATGATCCTTACACTACATCTCTTACAAACACTCGAGATTTGTATCGCCTGAATACTATCCTCGTACGACTCTCTAATGCTGCCGCCTCGCCAGCCTCGCGTCTTCGCTCGGCTGTTTCGTTGGCAATAAATGACTGATGTACTTGACTGACGTGAAAAGAGACTTACATGTCAATGAATCAATGTGATTAGGGGCTCGGAAAAAGCAAGGATCTGCAACCGTAGACAGCTTTTTCGTCCATTTTAAGATTCTTCAGTACGGTGTAGTGCAGAATAATCTCGGGGTGGAAGGGAAATAAATAAAATGTGATTATCATTTCAATATTTTTGCTATTATTCATTATTCATTTTCTTTCATTATCTTTCTTAATTAACACCCAGGCAACTAGTTTCAACAAAATAATGCTTCTCTTTAATAGTTTAATATAAAAAAATAATAATAACCACACAATAATGTCAACAACTTACGTCGGAGTTGAAACACTTCAGTTGTTGACGATAATAGAAAAACTAAAATATAATAAATCAAAAAGTCAACACGGCGTATATACACGACGTATTTTGTTAATTTTATATACGTCGTGTTGACTTTTTGATTTATTATATTTTCGCTTTAATGCTTGTTGTTATGAACTTTAAACTGAAACAAAACGTGGGGTGCAACTTTCTATACGCGCACTCTTGACTTAAACCTTTGCTTACACTAGTTTCTAAAGTTCGATATCCGGCTGAAATTTCAATACTTTTTACTGCGTCCCTTCTTCTAGTAATGAGCAAACATTGGCAAATTTAAACTTTTGATTCAAAATCAGTTGTCTACTATGTTATACAAATTCTTAATGCACCATTTCTGCTTGTTGTGAGAAACGTAAAGACAAGTAAAGATGATAATTCAAAAATCCTTGTTCAAAACTGGTTATCCCTCCGGACTCAAACGTTTGTTAAACTTCAGGAAATTCAAACTTCTGACTCAAAAACATTTGCTAGTCAAAGCTGATATGTAACTTCTATATATATATACCGTTCCTTTTCTACTTGTAGCCGACAAACTAGAGAAAACACATTCTTTTGTTTTCAAATACTGGTTACAAAACTCCATGTTCGAACACCGTTTTTGCTTCAAAATATATTTACATATACTTTAACAAGTTAACAATATTTTGCTGCTCAATTTACTATAAGCAACCATAATTAGAGATCTAAACAAACAAATGTTTCACGTAATTGCTAATTAAATGAGTTCCCACACGCCATAAGCTACAATGCAACAATATACTGTTGGAGACGAGCTGCGCGACGCATTACAACTTCACGACGGACAAAGTGTGTAATTCATTAAAACTTAAACAAATTCAAGTTTAATCACGTGATCTAAGGAGCATGCACTATGGCAGCCAGGCCACTTTTGTCTCATAGCATAATCAAGCATTAGCTTAATGCGTGATCAACGAACGATCAAAGCTTGCAAACCTTTTAGAAATGAAGACGTTGTAAATTACTGTATTACTGCAATTGTGTACCATGTTGGTAGAAAAGCGGAAGTCCTTGGCGAGGTTGGTGTTTGGGCACTAGGTGTTTTGAAAAAAGATCAATGAATCTTTTAAAGTATAATTCTGCTGCTGTACCGGGAGTCCAGATTTTGTTTGAAATTCAATACGGTTTGGCTGCTCTTCGCTATTTTCGCCATCAAAAAGAAAACCACTATCGTTATTTTCTTCGTCGGATTCAATGTCTGATTCGACACCACCCTTTAAAATTCTTTCTATACTTTCTGCTTCTTCTCAAGGTAGTCTGTAAACCCCAGCCCTGTCAGGTTCACCAGTATTTTCTAACTCGGTACGGACACTGTCCAGAGTGGGGTAAAATGAGAATTCTTTTCATCTGTGTAAGCCTCGGGAAAGAGGAATATGTCACTAGTGTCACGATTATTGAGCCAGAGGATTTTTATTGAATTTGTATTCTCTCTCCACTCTGCGTTGACGAGTAGATCCTTCTGAAGAAGAGCCACGAAGAATCCCATTGCTCGTTTTCCGACTGTGTTTTATAGCAACTACTTCATCTTTTTTGAAAAACACTTAGCAATTTAAAAAGTGTAACTTCTACTGTACAGAATCTTGAGATGAGTTATTTCTTCTTCTAGTTCCAGTGATCAGTTTCCGGATCACGTGGCTGCAAGGTGAAAGATCGATACAGGGTAAGGCAACCGCCTAGTCTCTTCTTTGCTTTTCTCTCTTATCATATGTTGATGCACGCTTCTCTCAAATGCTGAGGCAAACTCACACAACTTTTGCCTTTCATCAAGACTCAGATTTTCTACTCCCTCCTCAATAAGTGAAACCGATGGTGGTTGAGGAGGTGGGGTCGCGTCAATTTCCTTATTAGGGTTTAAACTTTTTGGACTGGTGAAATGTCCCCAGTACATTTGCTTCTCTGATTCTCTAACACAGCTGGCTGGACAAAGGATCGTCCTGCCTCAGAAAAGAAAAAAAGTTCTCTATCATCAAGGTGACCATAGACGAAAAGCGCATTTTGTTGTAATATTTCAGCTGAGCTAATTTCTACAAGACAAATCTGCAATAGGACTTGTAGGGCTTTCGTGCATCATTTGAAAAGATCTCCTTGTGGTGTACTGTACACTTTGTTCAGGATTATGAGTTGTTGTGCAGATAGTGTGTTGCATTACTTGTTCCTCCAGTTCAAAAACAGTTCCACAAGATTATCAGTAATTGACAAGCCTTGAGAATATGAAAATCGTGGCGGCCCAGGATAGTGGTCAATATTAAATAGCTGGGCACGATAGTGGTCAATATTGAATACCTGGGCATAAGAGTAAAGAACTGGCGCTACTTTCCACAGAGATTCAGGACTTGTTATTAGAAGTCTTGCTGCCGCTGTAACAGACGAGCAATGTCAATTTCATGCTTGCTATGCCGTGAGGGGAGTGAAACCTGGTCCAGGTAGCAGTATTGTTTTCGTTACCTGGTGTGTTAGGTGTTCCTAGGTGATCGAGTGAGCATGACGTAACCGTTTCCGAAAAACTTCGATTTCACCGTCCACACTGAGACGGCTACACATCCGTTTTCAAAAACCTTAACCCGGGAGAGCGCTTTCAAAAACCTTAACCCGGGAGAGCGTTTTCAAAAACCTTTCGTTTTCGGTGGCAAACGTCTCCGTTTTCGATCACATAAGAGTGGACAGGAAGTGAAAGTATAACAAAGTATGCTTTTAACGTATTACACTTTTTTATTAAGAACAAACTTAATAAGAACAGTGAGGCTCAAATCGCCTGAAAAAATAAAAACAAATTAGAACAATCTAAAATGAAAATGTTAAGAAAAAAAAAATGTAATTAATAACAGTGGTAAAACACTGCACGCTTTGTTTTTTATAAGAACAACGTTATAAGAATAATGAGGCTCAGATTGACCAAAAATCAAGAACAATTTAAGAACAAGCTCAGGCTGAGGCTTAAAAAACGTGAAAATGTTTTAGGTGAAACTTTACTGAATATTTGTAATTTACGTTCGCAATGTGCACAGTAAAAACACAGAAGCACCGTTTCCCATTTATTATTATATTGTTCCATCAATATCAGCATTGTTTTGATTTTTCATCAGTTGAAAACAGCTCACAGAAATAAGAACAAATTAAGAACAAATTGAGGCTGAAGCAGCTAAAAAATTAAGAACAATGAGCCTCGGCAAAATTTGCTGGTTCTTATAAAAAAAAGCGTGTATCTTTTTCACACACACACACAAAAAAATACTGATGATACTGTCTGCCTCAAATCACAAGAAAACAGAGCATACAAGAGTATCTAAGGGTTATAGTTGATTTTCAGCTGTTAAAAATATGTGGCAGTTACGAACAAAATAAAAACATTTTGAGCCTCAAAGTACTGAAACGCCTGAGGAAAAATTTACTGGTTCTTAATAAAAAAAAAAAAGTGTAATGCGAACAGGGCCTTAGTTAATGTCAATGCAAAACAATTATTTTCTTAGTAGATAAAATTAATAAAAAGACTGGTGATTATACATTTGTTTCATGATTTTTCTCAATATTAGGGGGAAAAAAATGTTGCAATAACTACATTCATTTATCAGTTGAATGGATGAGTACCAGCTGATCTGGTTTTTCATCTCCTTCGCTTCACTCTTTCAGCTCAGTCCTAAGATGCTTCGGTGGAGAATCTTCCAGAATAACATCGTCATCTTCATTTCTGAGTCTTTTACAACTTCATCAAATTTAAAGAGATTAAATTGACTATGGAGATAAAACCAAAACAAAACGGCCAAAAGTCTAAACAGTAAACATGGGACTAAAGTAAAGTAAAGAGATATGCGTGTTTCCCAAACTGAAAGCTGATCTGATGCCACTACCCACCCATTTCTAATGCTAATTTTGCTTTTGTAACGGGGAACTAGCTCCACTACTTTTATCTTTAATTTCTTTATTGGTTTTGTTGGCCTCTGTCCTGGCCTCGGCAAAGCCGGCGTGGCTAAACTTCGGCCAGCACAGGGGACTAACTTACTCCTACAACAACGGTAGCAAAAATAGGCAAAACTGATGAGCGAATTTTTATCATATCAATTGCAAACAATAACCACAACACTACTAGAATGCGTGTACCTTAGTGCCAACCGTTTTTCTATGAAACAGGAAAACGAAATTCGAAATTTCATATTCGTTTTTCGTTTTCCTACGATTTTGAAAAACGGAATTTGAATTTCCATTTTTGTTTTCCGTTTTCATACAATTTTGGAAAACGGAGTTTGAACTTTTATTTTTGTTTTTTCCACGACTTTGTAAAACGAAATTAGAACTTAATTTTTGTTGTTCGTTTTTGTACAATTTTGGAAAACGGAATTGGAACTTTTAGTTACATTTTTTGTTTTCTTACGATTTTTAAATTCGAAACGGAAGTTGATCTGCCATTTTTGTTCATTTCCGGATTTAGTTAACCGGAAGAAAAATAAAAAGCCTGGGAAGCAATGAAGGGGACTGAAAAGAGAGATTGGGTACTATATGCAGCCATTCCAACATCTAAACCTTCCAAACTTTGTGGTTTCAAAATTTTACCCCCAAAAATCTTGACATTCGGGTCCCAAATAGTAAGATTAAATACAAAGATATTCACAGCGATGAATATTCATTACTCGGCCACGTGATGGTTCAGTATAAAGTGCATACTAATCAATGCAAGGTGTGCCAGTTTTGCCTAGTCAGCGAGTGTAAGCAGCGACCCCCCTCTCCCACCTTCTCTGTTGGCTCATTAGTTTTCTACATCCGGTCACTCTGCTTGACAGGAATCTCTCCCATACCTTAATGCCAGCAAGAGGGATAAGGCACTGTTCTAAAACAAAGCCAAAGGAATCTCGGCGATAACAATACTTAGCATCGGGGTGGGAGCTGAATAATGAACAAAAATTTAAAAAGACTGATAATGAATAATTCGAACAAAACACATAAAGAATAATGAAAAATCGAGGTCCAATTGTTCAGCTTCTACCCAGGATACTTAGCAGTGTTCAAACTGATTAATTCACACTAATTAGGATTGCTGTCATCTTGAACTCATGAAACACAAAGCCCGTTTGCACAGCAGAAATATGGCATCATGTATAGCCAAGTTATATGCAACAAAACCATACCTCTAATACAGCTACCTGTACTGCAACATCGACTGCTCAGACCCGGCGGAACGAAATTTTGAGTGGGGGGCTGATCGAGCGCTTTTTTAAGAGATACAAATAATTCATGATTTTCTTTTTCGTTGCTCTGCAAAAAAGTGAAAGGGGGGGG
>JANCMA020198455.1:0-23464 GCA_024336925.2 Zoanthus solanderi | reverse complement strand
GTATTAACGGGTGTCCGTATTAAGCGGGTTATTTTTTAAAGAAATGTATGAGCTTTTGGTCGGGGAATGCCAAACTGCCGTAATAACGGGGTGTCCGTATTAACGGGGTGTCCGTAGAGCGGGGTTCCACTGTATATTACATGTTTTATACTACAGAAACACAATTTTTCTTATTTCGTGACTAGGAGGTGATTGGGAATTAATTTGAAAGTTCGCACTCGCATTTCACAAGACTAAAGTAATCAATGATATTTATCAACCATGCCTAAATATCTGCTGACTAAGATAAAAATGTTGATAAAACATTTAATTTGGTTCTCATTGCCATCAGTTGCTGTTTAAAAAACAATAAAATGAAGCCATCTTGAGGAGAAAACACGAATCGTACAAAACCTGCTTTACAAATTTCGAGTTTTGTTCTTTTACAAGAAGCAAAGTGCTAAATGTTAGTTGTATACTCGTAAAATAACAAAAATAGACGTTGTGTTTTGTGATTTAATATATGAGATGGTTTAAAAATTGTTAATAAGCAATTTTCGTTCACTGTAAAAAATGCGCGCGCGCAATTGGTCAAAATTAATCATGTTTTTGCTGTTTATCTGTCACTAACCGGTAAGACCGTGGGGTTATAAAATTAATTCTAACCTTTATTTCTTAGTTTAAGCCCTTGACTTGAAAATTGCAGAGTCTTAAATAAATTCAAACCAATGAATATATGAATCAAATGATTTTTATTGAGCTTGTCATTTATCAGAATGTACAGGCAAGTGATTTGGCGAGCTTTGTGGCGCACGCCCGGAAATTTTTCTGACTTTTAAACATTAATTTTCAATCAGTTGGGTTTCTTGTGAAGCAGTTTAAAACATTTTTGGTCAATTTTTCTCTTTCATTTTCTAAAATGAAATTCAACCTTTTGCTGAATACTGGATTTACAGTCATTGAAATTGGTTTGTTATATGGTGGCGAACACTTGGGAGCGAATATATGCAGATTCCTGACTTTTTTGACATGATCAATTCAAGATGGCGATTTTTGATCGGTACTTAATCGGAGGCGACGACGTGTGAAAACACTTCAAATACTGGTTGAGTTCTTCGAATGTTTTATTAAAACATTGAACTTACTTCCCAAAGGACACGCTGATAAATTGTAAAACAAGGTATTTTGCTAAATTTCTTTTACGATTACTTTCAACTTTTGAAAAATTTCATGAAATGCTTCGCCACTTTTGAAAAATATCTTCTTTGCGTTAAACTTTAAACGTTCTATGCTTTTTTTAAAATCTTTTTTCATGTACAGCTTTTTTTTATTTCTATTTTATTTTATTTGAACTTATTACGCCATTTTATAAATTATGTAAAAGTTATTTTATTTAAAGATTCTTGTTTGCTGAAACTCTTGTTTCAAATTCGCTAAGTCATGTAGGGCGCATTGCAAAGCAGTGAACTCAGATTGCATATCAAAAGGTTTAGTTACTGGATGTGAGTGGTTTGTTTACAAATAAACCTACGCTCTGGCGATATAATGAACGATGCGAAACCTAACTGTCAGCATACTTAAATCTAGTAGTAGCTCTCGCTTAGTGCCAACGAGCAATACATAACACGAGAACAATAGAAAAGCTGTGCAAAGTCTAAAAACAGGCGCTCTCATTTTATTTTTTGAAAAACCTTTTACTTTCCCATTTTACTGTGTCCAGATAATGGTGACATTTCGTCGCCGAAAAGTCTTGTTCTGATATCGCTTGTTTGTATTCTTTATGTCACTGTATATTAAAATTTTTCAAAAAATTAAGAACTATTTTCCTAATATATTAAATTTTGCGTATATTAAAACATTTCTCTTTTACAACAATCTTCATTAGTTCTGTAAATTCTGATTTGTGTTATCATAAATTCAAATGACAACAGTTTTTAAATTTAACGAATATGAAATACGATGCGCGTGTTGTGAAACCTAAGTAAATAACGGCAAAAACAAAATTGCTAAAAACGGTCGTTGGATAAAAAGATAAGATGGTGTCCGGCCAGTGAAGAAAGGAATTGAAATATTGACAACAACATGACAAAAATAAAACAAGCAAGACAGACTTATGCATGAAAAATATGAAAATGTAAAGTAATTTTAAAAAAAAATTTAATAAGTAATTAAAAATAATATGAAATGAAATAAATATATAGAGTAATAAAATAAAAATAAAAAAAGAAACTAACCCTAGATATGAAACCCTGCTCTTCATAACATAAACAAAATAATACAAACTAACTCTGATTTACTTCTCTCCTCCGAACGTTGTAAAAATGTATTTAAAGACCGCCCCATCGTAGCTTTCCGTCGCACCGCTAATCTTCGTGATATTCTTGTCAAAGCCAAACTACCCGCATCAGTCAATAATACAATTTCACTTCCACCTGGCTCATATCGCTGCAGAAAAAATTGTATAACCTATCCTTATATAATTAACGGTTTAACTATTTGTACTTTTATTACCACAGGCGAAACACGCACTATTACATCTCATTTCACCTGTGATACTAAAAACGTAATCTACATGATCCAATGTAACGTCTGTAAACTTCAAAACATTGGTGAAACTAAACGTAAGCTTAAAGAACGCTCTAATGAACACCGTAGAACAGTTGATAACCCCGCCTCTAAATCCAAGCCTACTAATGTTTGAGAACATTATATTTCATACTAACACCTAACCATGCGAAATCTCTTACTATTTTGTTTTTTGTGTTTGTTTATTTTTGTAGCTGACGTTAATTAATTAAGTAGAATTGCAAAAATTAAATGTGCTTCTCAGACTCGCGAATTTTAAATAAAATGAACATACTACAAGGTGGCGTGAAGATATGAAAACATTATTTAGCTTCCGGTAAAGGATTATTATCTTAATACTCTAAAATTTTATGCTTTAATTTAGGACACGGTTACAAATACGGTTCTTACTCAATTTTTCAATGTGTTTAATAATTCTTTTGATGTAATAGTACTTTTACGAAATATGTATGTCTTGTTAACGGTTTCGCTACATAGTTGTTTTGAAAACTGTAAAGCGCTGATAATCTTCTTTAACTGAACTGAATGTAAAGATCAACTGAAAAGTTTTGAATTTTTTCCCCTTGTCAAGTCCCTGAAACTTTCAAACTAAACTTTCAACCTACATATCTTTTATCTTAGTAGATACTGTAATAGTAAAATGAGACCTGATAGAAGAAAACGTTTTTCCGGTACTATCAACATAATTTAACAAATTGAGATTGTATTCAAATCAGTAAGTTGCACCTGTACACTTGAGAACTGCTGAAGTCTGTTCAAGGTTCACGGGTAGGTGCTTTTTACCGGCACGGTTCGCTGATAAAAAACACGAAAAGTTGATTAGTTGACTTTTTTGTCTCAACATGATTGTCAATATTTGCAGCGGCTGTTAACAATAAATTGAGTTCTCGTGCATTTGAAATTCAGCTTTCTTGTATCCTTGGGCCAGTTCAGTCTGCTATCGATTATCGGCTATAATAATCTTAAACTTCATAAGTGCTACAAGTTGACAAACCATTTCACCACAAAGGTTAGTATTTTTTTATCAGTCTAATACACTTTAACTATGACAATAGCGATGGCTCAGTTACCTTTATTACCAAAAGATTTCTGAGTTAAATGTTACCCCAATTGCTTTTTGTTTACGGTATTTATCTTAATGTGTTTCAATGTAAGACGTTCTTCTCTCTGAAATGTGAAATAATTTAAATTAAACTAAAAAGAGAAAAAGTAGAGAGATATCAAAACAGAACTAAAGTGAACCAAAGCTGCACTTCCGAAAAGAACCTTTTTTGTCTGAGCGCGACCGTTTGCTCTCTCTTGCATGCCAAATTAGTTTTTCAAATTAACAGACAAGGTATTTGTGTTAGAAATGGCAATAACAAAGATCTGAAGTTAAACATTTTCAAAACCTTTTACAAAACTAAACCTAAGGCTTAGAGTTAGTCTTGCTGTGGAAATTTGGTCTGTGTAGAGTTTTTTTAGAGTGTAAAGTTTTACAATGAGGTTTTCAATTATTTTTAAAGAAATTGAAAAACAAGTCCAAAATTGACAATTCTTATTTTTTAGTTCCAATTTGAAAAATTGAAGTATGTTAAAACAACAACAACAAGCTTTATTCACCATATATTAACAGATACATAAATACAGTGAAGTTGAAAAAAGATGGCATGGAGGTAATGGCTTCCTGGAATAACCATTAGAGCTAAGCAAGCCAGTGAGCCAGTGTTAATGTATGTGTTAATGAAGAAACAAAAGCAAAAGATTGGAGCTACAATAGTAGAAGTAAAAAAGAAGATAAAAATAAAGTAATTACAATTAAAACAAGCAGTTACATACATAAATAAACTATACAACTTTAATTTCTGATTTCACATCTAAAAATTAAAAAATAAATAAATTTGACTTTTTCAGAGAAAAATAAAACAATGTCAAAAAGGCCATTTTTCACCTTTTCCCAGTTATATTATATATTATTTTATTTTACAGAAACAAAAGTTTTCTAGTCTAGGGTAATTCGGAATTAATGTGTAGGGTCGCACCCGCATTTCACAAGACTTTAACCTGTGTTTTTTTTTAGGTCGGGAAAATCCCGTACGCCGTACGATTGGGGATGTTACTGCATCCCGATTGTCCCAGATTTTGCTGACTAATGAAAACTCGAAATCGTGACATATCCCCGACTGTCTGGGAAGTATAAGGACAAATTATAGAATCGGGAGCGTTTCTATAGCCTGGTTTTCATATGTCGAAAAAAAATCCAAGACCATCGGGGATTTAACTTTTTGCCAACCATAACAGATTTTGCCGACATATCGGATAAACGCCAAATGTTTAACACAGACTTTCCCAATTTTAAATTTGGCTGGAGATGGAAAGTTCGTCAAATTGAAAATTTAACACAACTGTAAACAGCATGTACAGCAACATCAATGCTGCACCGTTCTCAATACATCAGCGTCTCGTATTTTCGAGACACCTCATATTTATATTTGACAGGAGGACTGGACCAAGTATTGGCGGGATTAGTAATGAATTAGTAATGACATATTGCACCTTTCATTGTTTAAAAAGATTTTTCGAGCGGTTTCGAATGGGTTGATCGGGGCTAGTTTTTTATATAGTAAAAGAGCCTTGTTGATTTTTCGAAACGTTTCTTGATCATTAAAAAGTTTAAAAAGATCTTAGATGATACTTAGAGAATTAAAGCGACCTATTCATTCACTTGTTATAAACACGCAGAAAGGTGACTAATTTTAAAACAAGCATTAAGCCAGCCGAACTGTTAAGTAGTTTTATGCAAATTGCTGCACGGTACACGAAGCTTTCCTCGGCAACTTCGTGATTAAACTGTTGGTTTACGATGAAAAAAACTGCTTGGGAGACAAGCAGAACTCAGTTCAAATATTTCAGTTCTGCAAAATCAAGAAACTGCTACGTACACTTTAACACGCTGTGGCCACAGACGACGATTACAGTGACGTGGTTTAGAGTTATTCAGCTTTAAAGTCGTCAGTTCAAACTTTTTTCACTTTGGATGCTTAAAATCCACTAAATATGAAGTATATTTCAACGTCTGTGGGGTTGTCACTCAGAGCTAAAGGGAGATCAAAATGAGTCTCTGGGTTGTTCTGGGTTCCCTGGATGTAGGTGTGACGGTTGTCGATGAGCATGTCCGTGTCCGAGCCATGCGGCACCCATCGAATGGTCATCGAGAGGTTTTGAACGTCCACCGATGTAAGGAGCGGGTGGGTTTTCCTTGTCTTTGTTTCACCGTGTTCAGTTCCTTTTTCTCGAGGAGGTCCACCATGGTTTTCATAAACTGTTCTCCATCCGGTACGTTTATGACCTGGATGTCGTCCAAGTTCATGATGCCTCGCTTCGATTTGTGTTTCCCCTTCCTTTGGGTAAACCAGGTCATGTACATCACAAACTAATTTTTGAAGGCTGACGTTCGTATCGGGTAACGAAATGTCGGTCAACCCGACCCGCCAGGCCGACCCGGTCAGTCTCAAGGGTTGCGGTAAACGGACTTTGTAATGATTGGACGTATTGTGGGGAATTTCTTCCAAGGACGTGGTGCTCGGTAACGTGATGTGAAATTCTGTCGCGTCCATGGTAAGGGCTCTGAAGGATCTCTTGTTTTTTTCTTACCGTCCTCCGTTTTTAAACTTGAGGGTCAACGAGGTCGGATGGGTGTGCACCAAACTGGCTAACGTGCCATCGGTTTTGGCAATGGCAATTTCGATGACGTCCAGGACAGGATTGCGTACGGGATGATACTGGATTCGGCGCGGTTCAAAATACGTGGACCCTTTGCCTTTCCGTTTGTACTGGACTTCTCTCAAAAGGTCGACGATCTGACCCCCCACGATGGTACTGATGGCTATATTCGAATAGATGTATAACGTCCGGTGGGGATCGCCTCCAATGTTTGGAAAGGTGGTGTTGAGGTTGATGAACCGCCATTTGACCGGCCGCTTAAAATCACTTGTTGTTGATTATTGACCTGCCACAAGACCGGTTCCCGTTTGGCGTTGACCAAGACGCCCAACACTTGAGGGTCGGTACTAAAGGTACGGGAATGGACTTCCCGGAGTAGATTTGGGCCTAACACAGGTTCCTCCCTGGAGCTTTTTCTTGATCCATTCCATCTTCAGGGCGAATTCCAGATCGATCCCCACCCACGGCGAGAACAAATTGTTGAGGTACGTCTTGCTGTTATCGATCAACAAGTCGACATCCTTCCCTTGCGGAATCCATTGGAAGGTGACATACAGATTTTGGTTCCCGTCAAGGGTGGTGAACAATGCTCCTGGCTCGGCACTCTCTAACTTTTCTTTCTCCAAACTTTCCACGATGGCTCTCATCAAATGTTCTCCATCGGTCACCGAGGCCATGTCCTCCAGGTCGTTGAGGGTCACGTTGGAAGTATACCCGGCCCGGCGACCCTGTTTGACTTTGGCCCACGTCATGGTCATCACGGACCCGGTTTTAGGGACCAGTTTGCGTATGTTGGCCTGGCTATCCAGTAAGGAAATACTGGCCAACCCCACGCGCCACTGATTGCCTGACAACCTCAACTGTTGCGGTAAGCGGACTTTATACTGATTGGACGTATTGCTAGGAAATTCTTCCACCGAGGCCGTACTAGGGAGCATTATATGAAATTCGTCCGGATTCATGCTAGATCTTGTTTTGGTATCCAACTGTTGTACTCTTTAGGCCATCCGTTCCACTGAACGTAAAGTAGAATCCCGCGTCGTTTCAATACTTTTTTGATCCGCCACACCCACCGTCTCGTCGTCGATGTGGACTTTTTGAAGTTCTTGCGCGTAAAACGTGCCTTGGAAAATCACGGCCGGTGAACCTAAACCTTCTGTCTCTTGGGAGAACGCTTTAAAGCGTGAACTGATCCGCCAAAAACGACACCGTCAAGGTGGAAAGTAGACCGATTTGAGTGACCGGCTCGAACAACACCAGTACGACGATCATTACGATCATTACGATCAGGTGGTGAACCCCTGCTCAAGAAAGGGAAGCAGGAACCTGTGATTCCTCATTATCCAGACATGGTGCAAGAGCTTTTGGAAGGGTACGAGATGATCTTTGAAAAACGGTGTCCATTTCACGGTCTCTTGCTGAATTACAAGAACACCGAATCCCAATGGTCGTATTACCGCTGTCCAGTCAAAGCTTCCATCTTTTTCTGCGGGACGGATCGTGTCGACGATTGGTTGCAAGGTCTTTACGTCAGCCTTCATGCCAACTATAAAGAACGAGACAATCCAGACCTCAACATCACTTTACCTTTCCTTTGCTTCTGCAAGCACGAACCGTACCACAACTTACGTCTTAGAAAACGAAGACAGGGTGTTCCTTCTTCCAATGGCTCGACCTTCCCCTTTTCTCCCGCAACGCCAAAGCTTGGAAACCTCCCACGTATTAGCCAAAGTGTGCCTGGTCATCGACTTGGACGGATTTAGGTCTCAAGAAGGGTTTATTCCTCGCAAAATGGTATGGCGTACCTACGACAATCGGTCTTATCGCTCGTATCATTATTATCCTTGGTTACCTTATGCTCGCCTCTCGGCCCAAGATCGACGAACGGCTCGCTATGTGCAACGGCACGTCCACGGACTCTCTTACTATCCGAACGAGGGAGATTGGCGACGCTTCAGGCATCTTCATCGAGACCTGTTGAACCAGCGTTCTAAAACCGTCGAACGTCCCTACCTGCCTTACAAAGGGGGAAAACTTGAAAGGGACCTGCTTCAAACCTTGAACATTCCGGCCTGGAATCTCAAAGAAGCAGGGTGTCCTAAATTTGAGAGAATTCTCCGATTATGTACGGTGGGCTCTTGTGGCCAACATGAAGACCCTTTTCGTCATCATTGTCCTAGGGTAGAATGTTACCATTTTGTACAATGGCTTCGTTCTCGTTTGAACTTGTCTTATGACACGATTTATATCGATTTGTCTCGTTTACGGCGCTTTGTGTAACAAAAAATTAGATTACGTCCTCTTGACTAGTTGAATAAAAGATTTTTTTCTTTTTATTTGTTTGTAGTTTTTCCTGATCCGTCCTTACCTTGGTGCACGGGATTTTTTGAAGGCCCTTACGTTCCGCATTCCTATACCAGCTGGCAAGACACTTATTGTCCTCCTTCTTCTTCTTCTTTGTAGATCTTGGAATTCACGGTTCGTCAGGCCTTGCGTGACATTTATTTACCCTTTCTATGGAAGCGTCGATGGTGTATGTGTGGTCCGGCACGCTACAGTTGTTTTGCTGCGGATGACTGGGTCCTTCAAGTCGATAAAGGAAGGACGATCTACTGGAATGATCGGGGTACTTTTGAGTGGTGGATGGGCGGTTCTCCATCCCCCGGGAGAGTTTTCTTCTTCTTCCTCGTCGTAGTAGAGAGGGTACCCTTCGATTGGATGCGTGGCCTCCTGTTTAATTTTCTTCTTTTTCTATTTTTCTAGATTCTGAATTGGACGGTTAGGAAATGTTTCCACCTCTTCGCTACGGTTCTTAAACCCTATCCCGTGGATACCAGCGTGTTTTTTTCAAAATGTTTATGTGGACCGTGTGCGTGGCACGAATAGGATCCCGTACGGTACCTTGAAGATGAGGAGGGTGATCTTCCTAGCCATCACGATTATACCTTTGAATTTAATCAACGTCGTATCTGCGTGGAGTACGTGTATGAGTATCCTGCGGATTATCATTCTCATTCTTGGTTTTCCCTTGCCGAACCTTTACCTCGTCGGGATTTCGAACTCCAATCCCGTTGGTTTCCCATTCATCCTGGGCGTATTCCTACAGAGGACCCCCATTATCTGGATAGATTCGTGGAAACCCGACTCAGCTATGCCGCGTGGCCTCCTGTTTAACGTTTTTTATTTTGGTCTTTTTTCTCTCTCTCTCTCAGATCGTGATGGAAATAAACATACCCTTTGGAGGAACTACCGTGCCAATGAAATGTTTGTGTCAGGGCTATTGGCCCTGTGGAAAACCTCATTACGTGGGTCACAGTCACTACCGTTTTCTTTACATGGTTCCTTTGAATCTCCCTTCGATCCATCCTTATTCTCATCCCTTGAAAGAGTACATCTGGTTAAACGTATTTAAACCTTCACGGTACATTCGTCAACACCAAGCCGTACGTAGGAAAGCGATCAAAGACCCTTCCCAAGGTTATTATTTTCACCCCCTTTTCTATTCTTGATTTTTAGGGGCTAACCGACACACGTTCCAACGCTTGGGTCAACTACATCAGCTTTCTCTTCCCCCAACTCGTCGATTTGACCCCTCCGCAGATGAATACCTTCAGAACGACGCTGATATGAGGAAGATACGTCGCAGTCTTTCCTGCTGCCTGTGTGGCCGGATCCGTGTGGAACGATCCAGAGAACGGACCTGTTTGACGGTCATCGTCACGTTGACCATCCATTTTGATGTGGGACGCTTATTATTTTATCATGAACGGTTCCACCATAGTTTTAGGCATCCCCCTTCTCAATTTTATTACGAATGGAGTTTTTAGATACAACCTTTTGCCTTAGAGGAGCATGGCCTTCCAACTCCCTTTCATCCTCGTTACGCTTTGATTGTAAATGACAAACCTAATCGATTTTTTCGGTGCCGCTGTTTTATTCCTGCACCCTTAAACGAAAGTTAAATAAAGTTTTTGTTTTTTGCTACTACAGTCTCGTGTCCTTTTTTGACTACTTTAAAGCGAGTTCAAAAAAGACATTGAAGGTATCCTCGGCTTCTTGTAAAGTTCGGAGGGTCTTCCCTGGGTTCTCTTTTTCGTATTTTTGAACTTTATCCCACACCATGCACACCAGTTCGATCACGGTTTCGATATCCCAGTAACTGTAATCTTCTCCCCACTGTCGCATCTGGTAGTATATGTCCAGTCGTTCTTGAGCGTCTTCGTGCGCCAACCAGGACTGTAAAAAATCATCTACATCGTTCAAGGTCTTGTTCCAGCTCCGGAAGCACTCTAATACATCTTTTTTCTTCTCCTCCATCTTCTTGTTCTGATCAAGAACACGTTTTTTACACCCTCTTTTATAGAGGGGACGAACTAGGACGTCATTTCACGTGCTTTATTGGCCTAACCATTTACATAGGCGATACACTTCGAAGACTTTAAAGTGTTCTTCCGCTTCCACCAGGGTACGAATCCTATCTTTCCTCAAGATAGAACGTTCATAGTCTTTAACTCTTTCCCATAAGCGCAGCAAGACGGAGATGGCGACTTCCATGAACCCAGTTCGTACATCTCCTTCCACCGGTTCAAATCTGGTAGATGTGGATTCGTTATTTGATATCTTCGCGGACCACCCAGTAATCAATGAATTCGTTGTATTTTTTCTTTTCCCACCTACGGCAAAACTCTAAGATATCTTTTTGTTTGGACATCTGGCTGGAGACTGACCTTTTTTCTCTCGTTTTTCACACTAATAAAGGAGCGAGATTACGTGCTTCTTGTTGTTTCCTCTCCATTCTTTTCTCGCAACGATGCATGGCTTTCTGCATTTTTTCCATTTTCTTCAGCAATTGGTCTTTTTCTTTTTCCAAACGTAGTGATTTTTCGTTCACATCTATACGGTCGTAATACTCGATAGACTTTGCTTAATTTCTCGTAAAGTTGTAGTTTAGTACTTACTTGTTCGTTCTCCATCCTCTTTTTTCTTGCAACTCAAAAATAAACTTTTTCCCCTCTTCCCATCCGGTTTTATTCTTTTTTTTGGCCCGTGATGACGTCATTTCCCGCCATCAGCTGATCGACCGATGATGTCATTTCCCGCAATCAGCTGATCGATCAGCTGATCGGTTGCTATGGCAAGCAAAAATTCCGCGAAAAAAGTCGCAGATCCCTTGATAGCACTACTAAGGAATAGATTTCCCAACACCCCTTGATAAGATTTATATTTTTGAAAAAAATAATCCTGAATATGGAATCAATGTGTTAGGTTATGACGGAAAGGAGGTTTACACAGCAAGAAGCATGATGGCACTAATTCTAATAAAATTATAAACCTTCTAATCAAGAATGAGGAGAATAGCCACTATATTTAGCTCAAAAACGTAAGTAGATTGTTAACCCCTCAAACTAGAAAACGTCACGGTAAAAGGCATTAATGTCTAAGATGTTTCAACCACTTCTATTTTGAAAAATCACTGGAGAAACATATTCAGTTATGCTTAAATCATAATGTATGCAAGGTGCAGATGCCCAAAAGTTGAGTTCAAAAATATACAAAGGCAAATGCATCACCCCTTCTCCATCTATGCAGACATGGAATGCTTCCCAGAGAAGTAAGATACGTGCACCCCAAACCCTAACCAGAGTTACAAAAAGCGGTATCAAAAGCATAAAGTATCTGGATACGGCTATGTGATCAAGTGCTTTGATGACAAAGTTTATCCACCCAAGTTTGCACATTTCACAGCTAAGTCACCAGATGAAAACGTCTCCTAAAAGTTTTTTGACTCACTGAAGGATGAAATAAAAGATCTTTGTAAAAAAGTCCAACCTAAATGTACGAAACCTGATAAGAGTAAACGTAAGGATCGTAAGAAGATTGAGAATGCTACAAAATGTCATATCTGTAACGGTAAACTTGGAGATGACAAAGTGTGGGACCATGGTCACTAAACTGAAAAATACAAAGGTGCTGCTCACGCCAAATGTAACCTAGAATTCCAGACTCCAAAATTCATCCCTGTACTCTTTCATCTTTGATTGTCATCTTTGCCATAAAACGGTTTAAAAAGAAGCGAAGCTACGATTAAAATACAAGAATGATTTACGCATCTCCTCATTACATCACTTTGAAAATCACCGAACCTAAAACCTCTGTTCACCTCACTTCATCTCTGGATGATGTGCGAGAGATTCAGGTAGTAGACTTTGTTCGTGTTTGAAAACCTTTCGTTAATAAACAGAATATGCCTTAGCATGTTGACAAAGTTGAAGATGACGGTCCAGAGACTGAACTTCTTCGTTTCAATGTTGCTGATCATTGCCCCATCAAGGAAATACTAGAACTTTTCAAGAACGTGAACAAACGCTTTTTTATAATTGAAGTTGCTGGAGACTGGTACATCAAGTCAAGAGACAAAATCAAACTCACCAAAGGTATTACACTGAAGTCGGAGTACCAGAAATTCTTGAAAAGGGTAAACCATACCCTTTGCTCTGGAAGACCTCTGACGCTCAAAGATTTTTCGTGTATTGCGACATCGTAGAGAAGCTTAGCTCTTGTGAAAATATCGGTGGAGCTAGTCACATAAGTACTCCATCTAAATTGCTGGCTGTTGTACCTTCACAGCATTACCCAACCTTACACATGAAATTACATCAACGTTCCTATCTCAGTGACTTCGAATTATCTATTACCAACATTGATGGGACCGTTCCAACCTTTGGGATGAACTCATTCATAATCACTTTAAAACTATCGTGATTACAAATAGAAAGATGGATGAATACAATAATATATATCCTCAGTTGCCTACCGCTGATGCGGATAAGCCTACAGGGAAAAATTTCAGGCTGAAGCAATGTTCTGAATGGATGGCTTACCTTGAAAGAGAGCTTGATGCTCGCAAAAACATTTACAAGAAATATAATTGTCCGGGGTCTGTTTTTAAACGTTGCCGCTGCAAGTGGTACCATGTCTGTGGCTCTCAGCGCTGGTGGACTTGGTACAACAATGACTGGAGTTGGTCTTCCGTGGCAGTCAGCCCCGGAGCTATCGGTGGTTTTTGCGCTGTGGTCAGCGTGATCAGTGGTGGTTGGGCGAAGATAATTTCTAAGAATGTCAGCAAGCATGAGATTACTGTATCACTATGTCGTGCTAAATTGAACACGATGAAGGACATTGCTTCCAAGGCTCTCGCGGATAACAAGATCATTCACGAAGAATTTCTTCTGATCAAGTCTGAGGTTGATAAGTATCATGAGATAAAAAATTCAATCAGGAGAAAATATCAGAAGCAATCTTTACAACTTCAGCAACAGGCTAAGAGTACTGCGGAAGACATGGAGAAAATAAAGAATGAGATTCGCGCGATTCTTATGAAAAAACTTCTCAATCAAGGCGAAGTAAAGCCCTCATAAATTGCAACTGCTTCACGATAGTCATGGGTGATTACCCAGCATCTGATTTCAGCAACCCACCTCCATACAACCCTGATTATTGAACGGATAGAAAAGTGCTTACAGCAAACTAGCGTGGCAGGGATGCTTTTATCCATGTGCACTTTGATTTAAAAGTAAGTTTCTCATTCATAAAAAACACAATGAGTGTTTGGAAGAAATTTAAAGAACGGTATCCTCATGCAGACTTGTCTAGATTCTCACAAAAAGACTGGTTTGGTGATACTGATGCTGTGTATATCAGGTCTAAAGATGGCAAGGAAATGATTCAGGTTTTTGATAAGTCTATGACAAATAAATACTACTTCACTGACGAGATCAAAAAGGCTTTGGGACATCCTTCGGTTTTGCATCATGCAGCTATTAATCTTTCGAATTTTCCTCAGGAGATGACCTTGAATTCAAACCCAAAATTGCCAGTTCCAGCTCTTGGTCACGCTGACAAGCCTCTAACTTTTTACTCCCCTAATCTTGAGATCTTTGTCACACCGACAGATTCTTTCAAGATGAAGTTCCGTGATGTCTTCATTGATAGGAAAATTAATCATCACAGTGGCAAAGAATCACAGAGATGGCTAGAGTCACGAGATATGAACTATTGGCCGCAGCAACTTAACTTTGCTGTTTGGTGTGCGACGACTGGATGTGGTATAAGAAGTAAATTACTTTTTGAGGATGAGAAGTTTAGTCATATTCCAAAGACTGATGGTGAATTAAAATTACCAAAACAAGTCAGATCACTTCTATGGTTTCACGTGTATTTCACAGTCAGAAGAATCTTACACGAGATGGGTGGTATACAGAATTCTGTACATAGTATTACCTGGTGATGATGCATTCGATCAGAAGAATAACCTTTATGATATACCTTCCTACAAAAGACTGTGCAACGAGTTTGGGATTTCCCCGAGTACAGACTTCCGACTTAACCATGGGATGAACCATGGTTTGGGTAATGTATACATTTACTTTTCACATAAAGGATATGTTAAGACTGAAGCGTATTATCCTGGAACTTAGCGATGAAGGTGGCAAAACTTCTGATGGTAATCTCATCCAATACATCACGAGTGAATCTTCTGAAAATCAGTATGAACACTTTGTTTTATCTGTATCTTATGGGTTGACAAAAGATGGACAAGCTAGGATTAATCAGTCTATCGAAGCTTTCGTATACTGCATTTTAGGTGCACAGGTCAATGTTCGAAGCTAAATACTTGGAAACTCTGGCAGCGCGCAAGAGGTTAGACGTGAGTTGTTAACACTCATGGAGGATGCAGTGAAACAGCCAGATATAAGTAAATCAGTCCAGAGATTTCAACTCGCTGTACAGGAAGCTAAAGTTAAACTAAATCTAGCTATATCTTCAGGGACACGGTTGATGCCTTCAAAGATGGTGATCAGCACTGAATCCACGGTTGGATATAACAACAAGTTAAAGGGTGCCACTGCTGATATGAAACTAGGAGTGAATTCAGATGTGAATGCTGATGGAACTGTGGATGTTGGTATTAGACATAACCTTGGGGTTAGTAAAGTTAAGCTACCTCATGCTGTTCACATGCTCCAAAAAGCTGATGATAATATTAATATTGAAAGTGTTGATGATAAGACTACTCCTAATACTGTTAAGAGAACGCAGACACCACATGAACTCAACTTGATCTTGGTGATGTTAGCTGCAACGGATAAAGCTTGGTTCTAATTTCGTTGAGATGTTCTTCATTAACTTTGTTACCTGAAACGGGTAATAACACAAGTTTTGAGTCTACTTACACTCTTTACAAGTATACTTATTTTTATTGTGAGGACATATCCCTTTCCCTCCACAGTCTTTGCAACAATACTTATTTTTATTGTGAGGGCAGATTTGACTACCTTCACACTCCTTGCAAATGATTTCTGTCTGTTGTGTGGACATATGCATGATCCTTTACAGTCTTTACAAAACGTTTTATTTTTCTTGTGAGTGCATGTTTGTGTGCCTCCACAATCTACACAAAACTCTTTAGTTTTGTTATGTTTACATAATCCTTTCCCTCCACAATCATTGCCACGTGATTTCTGCTTGTTGTGAGGACAATACTTTGTACCTCCACAGTAACTACAACTATCATTATGCTTTACATGTTCACATATTCTTTTACCTACACCACATATTTTGCAGTAATAGTTATACTTTCCGTGTTCGCATTTTTTTGACGACATTCTTTAGTATATTATTTTTAATTAAGAGTACATAAAACCACTTTTATTACCCGTATTCGGTAATAACATAAATTGAATTTTTATCAAATCATAGAGTCCAACCATTTTTTCTAGCTAATTTTTTTAATCTGAGTGAGTGTATTCTTTCAAGGCATTCCTTAGCATCAGCTTTGTAACTCCTCATTTCATCTTCTTTTTCTTGTATAGCCTCAATGAGTGTATGTCTTCTCATTAAGTATATACCTTCTATATCATACATCCTTGCTAGCTCTCTTAAATCTTTCATTTTCATTTTCTCCATTGTTGCTCTTCATCATTATTTAAATTCAACATTTCCATTTTTAAATAATATATCAAACTTTGAATAACCACTCGATTTGCCTACACCAGGGACTATTATTAGGGTGTACTAATGGATGAGTAGTAGACATAACAGGCCATCCACCCGACGGTAATGGCTCATCTAGTATAGCAGACATTGTATATAATATATATCAGATTTTTATCATTTCAAAATACTACTTTTTCCAGATAGAATCTCTAGTGTTACTTTGGCAATTTTTCTGACGATCCTGGTGATAGTGGTTTCAGAAAGTTTTACTTTTTTTGCGAAAGAAGACTTTGTGATACCGATCTTGTTCTTATACATACACAAATAAAAGAAGATGATCGTAGCAGCCACTGATTGAGGATTGCTGCGTTCAACAAGTTCTGAGGTAGATATAATGTAGCGTGTGATTGAGAGAATACGACGGTAGTGAGACTGATCAACTCCAGACAATTTCATGATCCATGATAAAAGTTTATCTGGTGTGATGTGTTTAGTACGAGCTTCTGGGAAAGCTTTCAAATACTTTGTCATACCGAAATTCATGTTATTCTGTTTGAGATTAAACAATTCTCTTATGTAGTTAGAGGTGCAATACTCACCAAACTTTGGTATGTATGAAACAAGCATGTAGCCACGATAGACGCACGACATCTTGAACTCAATTTCGCACATACTTCACCAGCACTCACGCATGTTTTGAAATATTTCTTATCGCGATCAGTTGCAAGGAATGCCGGTTGCTATGTTGAATATTTATAGAAAAAAGTCAACGCAAACGGACAGGGCCTCTTAGACTTAAAATTACTGCATTACCACAGTCTCCCTTCATAGCCTGTAAATTCAGACTCGTGCAGAGTAAAGACTCCAGCGGAGTCTCTTGTTCTATTAATAATTTAACCCTTTGCAGCAGGACATTACAGAATTAATGTTCACGTATTTTAGGGGTATAAGAGCAAATGGATTTTTCAATCCAACACCGCAATATTTTTATACTGCTGTTTGTATTACGTCACTTAAATTGAATGTAATTTTTTTCAGCAGACTGTTACGAAAGCTAGAGTTCAGTAAGTATTGTGTTTATAAGTGTTTTTTCGAGCTATTTTCAACTGCAGAAGCTCCCAGGCTGGCATCATAAAGCTAGAATGGTTGGTGGAGACGATCTTCTGAAAGAACGAAGAAGAGAGATGTGAATTCATGCTGATTGAACCGCTAAGATGTCATGTAGCGAAAAATGGCGGGGAAATAGTGAAATTATTTCTCTGCCGTTCTGTGGATGGAAACTCGCACCTATTGAGGCATTTTAGGCAAGTCTTAACTTCAAAAAAATCCAGCGAGCACAGAAATTTGTCAGTAGCTGTGGGTGGCTCGACCTTTATAAAAAGTCTATGAATTGAAGATGAACAAATTGGTTAAATTACCCAGAATTCCTATCGGGCCCACACAAAGCAACTACTGATAAACGAAACTTGTTCCATTTAAATGGCTTTAGGTGGGCCAACTACAACTGAAAGAAGACTCGTTGCAAATCAGCAAAAACTTTTGACATTAAACATTATTGTGATTGTAGACTTCTTGTTTCTGAAACATTTTTTTTTTTCTATGCAAAAAAGGAGGACAAAATATTTTGTTTTTGGCTATGTTCCTTGACGTTGAGAACAGGTATTTCTAAGTTTGCTACAAAAAACATAACAAAATTCCTAGCAAATCGGATTTTCCTGTTGCTGTTTAATTGGGATGTAGAAATTTCAGGTAATTATCAATGGAAACAATCATTATCTCGTTGAAATCCAGCCTCTTAATTTGAGATCGTGGTAATTGGAAAGTTGTAGTTCCTATGGGAATCATTTTTACTGCATGCTTTGGTCGCCAAAGGGATTTATAGTTTAGTAAACTAGATTAAGCAAGATAATTAGAATTGAATAAAGAAGACATAATCGAGCTGAACTTTATAGCTAAGCAAACATTAACAATTTTTATCATTGTTTCAAAAGAAGAAAAAAGTAGTTGTTCTCTTAGAAATGTAGCCATTATTTTGCTGCCTAATTCACCTTGGCTTGACTCCCCGTGTTTACGTGACATTACGAGTATTATTTAAGTTAGTGTACATAACAAATTAATAGTTAATGAGATTATTGCTCACGTACGAAGCTCTTCTTGTTTTAAATTTAGATTCGTTAAGACGAAATAACTTAAACTTACTTAGATATTTCACAATCTAATAATTAGTCAAATTGTTACTTAAGTGTTCTTAGAGTTTCTTAGAGTTTCACTACTAAACAAGAAGACTTCGTTAATAACTCACGAATAAATGGTTGGTTGCCTGAGAAACTTTCAGTCGACTTTCGGAATTTTGATTAGTTTTTAATGTTAGTAAAAAGCTTCCTTAGCTTATTGACACAAGAGATATGTTTTCTCACGAGTTTCCATTTATAAGTCGCAATCAAGGCTACATGCAATGATTTGTTTGCCTTTGTACAAAAATTTCCAGCTGGGATGTGGGCGTAAGCTTTTCTATACACTGACGTATCCCTTTTATGAATTTTGCGCAATATTTTAAGAAGTGTTCTCTAGTAAGATTTCTTCTGAAAATTTAGCCATGCTTTCAGAAAAAATCGATAATGCTACTTAAAAGTTTTGTGTCAGTTATTGTGATTTTTCTATATGAAAAATTTTTCAAAGCAATCTTCATTTAGGATTAGTTGACATTCCATCAAGTTCTTGCTAAGTTTTGATTGAAAGTTACTAGGTAGAGTTGTACGAAAAATGATTGACATCGTATTCACTACATAAGAGTAAGACTCAAAATATTTAGTAGAGTTGCTGAAGGTCGTAGTAAGAAGAATAACTGAAGACTGAAGGTAAGTTTTGTCTTAGCTGTTATTTTTCTTGATAGAAATTTCTTTCTAATAATATTTTTAAAAATGCCTAGAATTGAGTGATGAAGAAAGTTTCATACTTCAGATTTTGTTTTAAGCACGAAAAATTTTGTGTTAGTTACTTTTGCTCAAAAATTACTGCGGTACGTTATTTTACCGCATGCCATAGACATTAAAATGTACAGAAATTCAAAACACGGCTGAACGCTTTGTGGCACGGCTGCACGCCTCAAATTTTAACATTGACTTCCTCTAAATCGCTCTATCTAAGTCCCATTACTTAATTTTGAAACAATAAAAGGTAATTCGACAGTGGACTTACACAAGAACGCTGTCAAATATTATTTTCATTTATAAACCCTAGTCACCAAGAGTTAAACATTAAAAATAACAAATATATAAAACTTGTTTTCTAAAAAAACTTTTCTAAGCTTTGTAAATGCTCTGATTGCTTTAATTATACATTGATTAAATGCCTAAAATGAACTAAATGAAGTGTCCGCAAACCACTTGTTTCCCAAAACTAAATTTGTAAAACATCTATTCCAATCGTAGCTTATATTGGCTTTTAAATTTTTTGAAAAGTACATTTTTACAACTCTGAAGCATTTTCTGTTATAAAAACGTTTTATGAATATGTCCTCAGATCAGGTGAACAACTTACCTTTTTTAATGGGAGAGAAAATTTCAAAGTTTCACATCTCAGTCGACTCTCATCACAAAGTGAAGCATGTATACGTCCTTGGCCTTGAATTGACTTTGTCTTCTGAAATATGACGTCATCGTGTGAAGAATCGTTTAAACGATGGAGTATCGTTTAAACGATAGGACTGTATTTAAACGATTCAATAGTTTATAAGATCGGATCGTTTAAACGATTGAAATACACGATGACGTCAACACGGTCCTTGGAGGAAAAAAAACGATCCAGTGGATCATTTTTTTAGAAAACGCTGACAGAATTCTTTCGTATACTGAGCATAATGTCAGTTAGTGCGAAGAGTTGTTAAGTTAAAAATGGCATCAAAATGGGAAAATATTTGAAGATAACATTGTATTTTACTACCATTTTCTTTAATTTTGACGGCTAATTTAAACATTAAAAACGATCGCATGTGATGACATTTTGAGCATAAACATTTTCGTGTATTAAGTTCAAATATTCTTTTCCCGCTAAATTAAGCTAATAAATTTATGAGAATTGTATTTACAATTTGTTTACTTCTGTTCGGATACATTCTCAGTCTCAATTTTCTCTGAACCGCGATACTTCTTTCTGTAAAAAATGCTGCATCATTTGGCTGACATCTTGAAACATCTCCACAAAAATCTTTCGTATACCACGCAAATTATCAATTTATGAAAAGATCTTTCAAGTTGAGCCTAAGATAGACATCAAAAATGGTAAGTTTTTGATAATAATGATTTGTAATTTATAATATTTACACGATTTTACGTATACTGATTTTGACAAAATGTCAACAGATTAATACGAGTGTTTGGGGCTGATTAAACACAGGTTGATTTTTGTATACTGAGTCTGAGCAAACCATGTGTAATCGCTTAACGAAAATCGCAGATTAAAAAAAGTTAACATTTACAGTAGCGAATCGTCCTTCTTTTAACACGGGGACCCTTTCACGTTTTTTCCACTCCAACGGCCGTTCTCGCTCATGAATGCACGCATTATATAAAGACGTGAAGGGCTGAGCTAATTCCGCAGTACCACATTTAATAGCCTTGGATGGTAGGGTATCTTATCCAGTGGCCTTTCTGGGGTTTACATCCTTGAGCATTGCTACTACTTCATCCATCCCCAATAGACCTAATTTATAAAAACCAATATGAGACGGGTCAAACATCTCTGTGATTACTTTGACGCTTCTGTGCTCACCAAAGTCAGTAGATGATGTAGCTTGGTTAACGTCATTAGCCCCAAGACCATCAGTAATGTTGGCAAAATAGCTACCCATCTCTTCTGCAACACGCTGCTTGTCACTTGTTACAACGCCATCAATCCTCAAGCTTCAAGTTCGATGCAACACTTATTCTTGCTTTCTTAGCCCCAATGAATGACAAGAAACTCCTACTTTTTGTCCTTCAAATCTTCCGCTTTACTGTTCCAATATTCCCTTATAGCCTTGCGCCTCAACCTCGTTGCTTCATTCCTTAACTTTTTCATCCAATCCCAATCCGCCGGATCATTCGTTTTCCTACAGCACTTAGCAGCCTTTCTTCTAGCTCTTATTGCCTCTTTCCGTTCGGAAATCATATAAGGGATATCTTTATCCATTACCCTCATTTTCTTCAGAGGCATATGCTCGTCCACAATGTCCCCTATCAAGGTACTTGTAAAGTGTGCCCTATTACTCACGTCATAGGAATACCTCGCCTACACGCCATGACGCTACTCGAAGATCTACTCGTAATACATTGTCTTCAAAATCATTTGTTGATCGAAACTTGATAATTTTCATTTTGCTCCTAGGCAGCTTAGCTTCTCATTCAAAAAACCGTAAACCAATGCTTGATCGCTCAAAGCCATGTACATAACTCTACTGTCCGTAAACAAATCCTTTTGGCTTGTCAAAATTACATCAATAATAATCAATGTGATACCTGATCGTTCAATCTTAGTATGCTTAGTAATTAGCATTGAGTCTCCTCAAAATCCCTTAACAGTTTTCCAAACCGGAGCCAAATTCAGATCCCCTAAAATCACTATAGCTTGCTTTTGTATAAAAGCCCAATTAGAAATGTGGTTGAGCTCCTCCTCCAATTATTCCATGTTATTTGATGTTGAAACGCTGACTGGGAGATCTATAAAGCCCAATGACGACTATAGATCTTGTTTTAAACTTAATCTCAAGAACATTGGCCTCGATGCAAGTACACCGCTTTGCCAATCGTAATATTCTACTGATCAAATCTGATGAGACATACTCCAGGATTCCGCCTCCTAATTTTTTTCTGTTGTTTCTGTGTAGATGATAGCCTCGTATGTCAAATTGGCTATCAGGATAAGATCCATCAATTATAGTCTCAACCAGGAACATAATTTGAACCCTGGACTTCCGTATTATCTCAACGGCTTCTTCAAATTCATTCTGCAAACTATTAATATTAAGTGATGTGCCAAGAGACATTCTCTAGGGTGTTCTCTACTTGTCCCATTATAACAGACAAGCCTTGTGTTGTGAAGAATTGCCGTCAGGATCCGCTAACAGTTCCATAACAGATTCATTGCAAAATTCTGTCAAGTTGGGAACATTCGAAATTAATTATCACTTAAAGGGCTTCAGATTGCAATTTGGGACACTAATCACAAACTAATATTTTGAAATGCATAACATTTCTTCAGCTGTCCTTTTCCAAACTTTCCTAAGTTAAAGCCAACAAAATATCCTGTAACAGTAAGTTTGACCCCTTTGGCCGACTTTCTTAGCTGTAGTTCCTTTTTTTCAAAAAAGCTTTTCCCACTGAGACATCAAAACGCTGCTAACAAACACAATTCACATAACTAAACAAAAAGAACACCAAAAAACCAATATATCTGACAAAGTTTGGAGTCATAAAAAGGCCCGTACGCAGGATTTTTTACGGGGTGTGCGATCAAGCTCCGAAGGCGCGACCATTTTGGGGGGTCCGGGGGCATGCCCCCCCGGGAAAATTTGAAAATCTAGGTTGTCTGAGATGGTATTTCCTGCATTTTGAAGGTGTTTGGAAGGAAAATCAGAAACTAAACTTGTTGTAAAATTGTAAGTTTATTTCCTAAATTTACTGCATAAAATACACATTCTTTGATCATGGTTTTATTTCTTTAGTTGAAAGAGAAACGCATAAGTAAAAAATAGAATTAATCAAATTGAGCTTGAGAACGAACTGCACATTATCAAGCACAGAAATTAGCTTAACTGCAAATTTCATTTCTGTTGTAATTATCCTAAACCTAAAATGACCAGAATAGAAATTGTTATAAAAAAGAAAATGAATAATACAAACTGAAACAAGATAATCAACTCATACTATAGTAAGTAATAACACAAGATAGTCAACTCATACTATAGTAAGTAATAACACAAGATAGTCAACTCATACTATAGTAAGTAATAACACAAGATAGTCAACTCATACTATAGTAAGTAATAACACAAGATAGTCAACTCATACTATAGTAAGTAATAACACAAGATAGTCAACTCATACTATAGTAAGTAATAACACAAGATAGTCAACTCATACTATAGTAAGTAATAACACAAGATAGTCAACTCATACTATAGTAAGTAATAACACAAGATAGTCAACTCATACTATAGTAAGTA
>JANCMA020198351.1:0-13347 GCA_024336925.2 Zoanthus solanderi | reverse complement strand
TAAGGAAGATTTGATTTTTTAACTGAGTACCATATTTTACGAGCCCTCCAGGCATCTGTGTAAGTCAAAGGGTTAATCATGCAACAGTTTTTGCATAAAAACCTCAACTATTTTCTATATAGCTAATCCTAACCCTAACCCAGCAAGACCATTACGCCCCAGTACGAATATTATCCCACAAAAATAAGCCGACATAACATCACAAACGCGGTCCAACCTTTGCCAGCAAAGACATTTTTATTTTGATAAACCATGAAATATACCTATTTATTTCTTACTAAAAAAACTAGTTATCTCTAAAAGTAAAAGTAACCCAACCATACTTTGTAACCCTAACCTGGTAACGCGCATATTCTTTCATTTATTTTATTATTTCTGCAAATACAATTTTCAACGATAATAAGATATTAAGAAAATATTAAATAGGGAATATTTCATGGACTCCCGTAGAAAAACTTTTTACTATCTGGCAATAAACTTTTATTTGAAAGTTAAGTTGGAAGAGAAAATTGGTTTCTCCGCTAGTTCAAGTATATAACGTCCTTAGTGTTAGTAGCGAAAATTAGTAGTAACAATGCACGTTATAGACCTGACGAGATCTTGAAAACTACCTAAGGTATACAAAGCAATCGACAACAAGAGAAGGTGATACAGAAATTCCATAAGATTTAAAACTAAAACTTACAGAGACTGAAAAATACAAACTTAAACTTTTACTTTAAAAGTCAATGTTAACGGAGTTTGAATTAATCCTACTTATCGCAATCATTTTAGTATAACTAACCTTGTGATGAAACCCCAAGCAAACTTGGTTCTTTCTTCCATATACTCCTGCATTCACTTTGGCGCGAGCATATGAATGCAAGGACTATTAGCAAATATGTCTTGGTCATCTTATGTTTGGATAATTCTATGATAAACTCACAATAAAGACAGGTACGTAATAAACTTTGCATGTTACTTTTGATATAGCAAAGGCCTGTCGCGTTAAAGAAGCCCACAGCTATATATATATATATATATATTTGCATCATTCTACCAGGGTTAAAAATCTGCCATTCAGAGACACTGAATATTTTTTCTTAATTATCTATATACATATATTAATTTAAACCGGCAAATTATTGATCCATCCTTTACAACTTGAAATTCCAGCATTAGTATTGATCTTGAATTTCATTCAAGTTTGTAGAAACATTAATAAATAAATTTGAAAACTCTTAATTCACTAGGTTATTGACAATGCTTATAACTGCCAAGGGATTTCTTTTCGTTTTAAAAAAATGTTTGCAAACGAATTATAGTCTTTTCATTATTTCATTTAAACAAAAACTAAAGCAGGAACTAAATTTTCTTTCGTTACACTTCAAATACTTTCATGTAAATGTTGTACTTTAAAAATGTTAAATTAAAAAAACTAAAACGTTTTTCAAAATGAGCAAAGGGTGAAAAGTATTTCTAGGTTTTGTTCAATTGCAATAATAATACCATGCATATGCAACAAGATTTGAACGGTATGCAGACAGCGTAAGAAAAGTCGTGAATGATGTAATCTTTTTGGAGTGCTGGGCACAGGACGTCAGCTCTATTGAGGTGGTCTTCAACATAAATAAATTTTCCAATATCAACTTTTTTCATTATTTTCGAAACGAGATTAACACAAACATTGTGTCTGTTCCCTCCTTGGCAACACAGTAAGCTCTGTTAAGGGTGTTTAAAAGTGCTCCCAGGACAAAAATATTTAAGTGAAAATAAAAACTTTTGGGCAATGAAATTGTTTTTCTCAGGCACTATTTGTACGGATTTATGCAGATTTTTAAAGTTTTAGTTTTTAACGACTAATTAGATCATTCATTGATCCGACATCAGCAGAATTTTCGTTAACGGTTGCCTGCACTTTTTCTTATGCAGATCGTTTGTGCAGAAAAATAATTAAAGGAAACTGTGAATGAGTCGTGGATACATTAAACTTGAAATATTTTGCAAATAGTTTCCTTTTACAGCAACACATTTTTAGATACAGTTTAAAGGATTTGGAACTATTTTGAACGGATGGTGTTAAAGAAACTTTTTCATGTGACTGTTTTTCAGCAGTTGCTTCATACAATTTAATTTGCTTCTCGAGTTGCTCGTTGCTGCAGTTGCCATTACTTCGTTAAGTAAATAGAACAGTTCCGGCATTATTTCGGAAAGTCAATATCAGTTGGTCTCACATTGAGTTATCGATTTTGTTTACATCTTAGCGAGTGACAAATTTGCATATTTTGACCCTCAGCAATAGTCGTTCCTACGCTTCGCGTATCCACGACTAAAATTGTGAAAAAATGGAGTTTTCTGCTTTGCAAAAAACAACTATTTTCCCTATTTTGCAAAGACAAAATGATTGGTCCGCAGTTTTTTAGGCTTTTTACCTGAAGAAGTTGCTTAGCTAATAATTGATATAGAAAATAAGGGATTCATCTAAAATCCCAGAGGAGGGCAATTTTTTGCCAATCTAGTGTTTTGCAATAATCAAAAAGCAAAAACGCAGTTGGTGTATAAAAAAAAATTCCTCATGTCAAGTTTTACAATGTTTTCACAAAATATTGGTGCAAATGAGTTCGAGTGGTATGAAAAAAGTGGAAAAAAATAAGAAACAACACGATTTGTATGTTTTCTTAACACTGGGACTAAAATTTCATAAACGTTTGACCTCAAAAAACTCCCGAAAAAAGAATACAAACTTTACCTGCAAGGCCAGTTTCTATAAATAGGGGAGATAGATAAACCTGTTGTATATCGGGGAAACTGGCCGCCGTTTAGGTGACCGCATCAGAGACCACATATACGACATACGCAAAATAGATTTATCGAAACCCGTCTCTCGCCACTTTAATTCTTCTAATCATTCCATTTCAAATTTTTTTGCATTCGGTCTATCTGTCATCAACGGCGGCAATGATTGTCGCAAAACTAAAGAAATGCGGCTCATTCACACTTTGGGCACACTTAGTCCCCACGGTATTAACGAACGTTTTATATTTAATTAACTATCTGTCGTTTCTGAAACTTTTGTCTCTATACATATTTTTTCTCACTCATCTTTATCCTTTTATTCCCTTTTGTTTCCTACATACCTATCTCATTACATTATCTATCTTTGTCTCACTATATAACTACCTCATTATTCATCTCCTACACACTCACTCCGACGAAGGACTTTACTCCGAAACGTCAGTCTTTTATTCATTTTTCTACGGTCTATATAATTTACAAATCTATTTACAACTGTTTCTTTATGAAAGGAATTACAATTCTTGTTAAATTCTGTTTAGATTTTTTATGTAAAAAAAATCTCATAATTAAAGCTAAAATTCGCTTCTGTTTGGTTGGAAACGACGACACCGGCTAAAAATTAGCCTTGGGTTATTGCTGATCGGTTTTTGAACTGGGTCCAAGTTAACATATTTTTATGTATTTGGCGCCATTCCAATGGCGCGCGCACATTAATGGCGGGAAAATCGAGTGCGTAATACAACTGTACAATGCGGCCAAATTTGAAACGGTTTTTCAGTATTTTTAGCAACATAATACAAATTCCTAATATACAAAGAAATGCAAAGTACTAGGGTATCATGTATTGGGTGCTTATATATCTCTAAAAGATATTTGAAGCATATTAAGTTTGAAATACCTCTACACATTTGGCAGCCCTCTACCAGTTTTCTGAGGTACTTGATCTCCATGGTCTATTTAAACAGAGGTATTGTTCTTAGATTGTACATCATAAAGTTTTTCAGGAGAGCATTTTCCAATATTTTTACATTACTCAGTACAGACTCATGCACTGCAAAGATATTTTGACTGGAAGATTGTAAAATTATCTGTAAACAAACCAATATGGTCGTCAAATTCACCGATGATTTCTGATATAAATCTATAAAGCCATTCCTGCATCCTTGCAAAGATATAAAATTAATGTTTGAGCACAGCAAGAAGAAAAATATTCGTTGACCTTTGGTCATATATGTCGCTTAACGCAATTGTTGCTTCTGATTTCCATCACGATATTAAAGAGATGTCACTGCCATCATGCCTCACCTGCATTGCCATGTCGTATCTGAGATCGCGAACCAATCCAGCCAGTTCCTTCATAGCTGGTATGGCCATCATTTGCAAGTCGATCTTGCTGACTTGAAGTTGGTCGCTTGGTTGCTTCACTGCCAATGAAATCAACAGATAAATGTTATGCTATATATATGTGTAACTCAAACTATTTTCCCTATCATAACTTCATTTTTGTGACTGTAAACAGTTATTGATCTCTATTCATCTCCTGCCTCGGTTAGTTCGCTACTAGCAGGAAATTAAATGAACACGGCATATAAAACTGTGATATTCTTAGCTTATTTAATTTAAAATAAGGCATAAAATATAGAAAACTATTTTAAAAGTTTAAACAAACGTTTTCGCTTAAAACGTTTAAACTTTTAAAATAGTTTTCAATATTTTATGCCTTATTTTAAATTATTTTACTTACATGGAGAATCAGATTTTAACTTTGATGGTATGATTGTGTTTATTTATATTATGGGGACTTTAAGATACAAGGACAGCGATGGGAATGGCAGAGGACAAGAGCCTTAATTGCCGAATACAACAAACGTCAAACAAAATTTTGCAATCTCTATCTTCGAGACTGAACCCTTCAACCTCTTTCAGTTTGAGAATTTAGTGTTGTAATAGTGTTCTTGACAAGTGCAAAGTCGAAACAAAATTTATCAGTGATCTAAAACTGAAAAACTAAATTTCACAACTCTCATTGTCTTTGCTCCCATCCTTGTCTCTTAAAGCCCAAAATATCAAAAATGTACATGCTATTAACACAAAACTGTTTCATACAACGACAAAACACACATTTTCTAAATAATAAATTTAAACACTGATTATAGATACTTAAGCCAGCAGACTTCAGACTTTTTATTTATAATATAACAATTAAACAGAAAGTAGCTTGGGCTAGTCGATATTCAAAAATTCAAATAACCAGCATAGAGTACAAATCTTGAGCGTTACAAATACTAATAATGCTATTTATAAATTCTTATGTTTTTAGCAAAACTAGGAAAAGCCGACGAGATAATGAATTATTGTTCCTTTTATGGATTTCCTTCAGTATTCTATTAGAAACCTTGGCACCAAAACCCTAGTATAAGACTCAAAGTCTAATTTACCTTTTCGAGAGCCTTTTCCATCCACTGTTTTTCATGTTCTGTGAACTGTACTTCGTCCGCCATTTTGAATAAATATTCGCGTTAGACCTGGCACGAGTCGCTCCAGTTTTCCTGAGTAACAAAATTTTTGTCACGTGGATCATTAGTCCGGCTTAATGACTGAAGAGAAGTCAACAAAGAAAGATCATGTCTTCAGGAGAGGTAAGTCTCAAAAAGGATTTTTTTTTATTATACTTTGTCTTTGCAGATTAAGTTTTTAAAACTTGTAGTCTTTGCAGATTAAGTTTTTAAAACTTTTAGTCTTCGTCGGAATGAATCCGGCATTTACTCCGACAAAGTCCTGACTACAGACCGAAACGTCAGTTTTAAGATTCTTTCCACCACGGTGTAAAACTTAACTATTTGTACAACTTTCTGTAGAAACAGCGACGCAGCATTCCATTTAAACAAAGCATACGGTGAATGTGATGCAGTAGCACTTTGATAGAAATTATATGGCGGTTCTGGGATACAGTAAACTTCCTATTTCTTTGATTAAATATATAATTTTATTGAAACAGGAAGTACAGGTCTTCATCACTCCAAGGTATATTCCATTCCTATCAGTGGATGCTTGATTCGGTTTATATATTTGAAACAAAAGTCAAAGATAGAAAAATGTTTTTTTGTAGTTTGTCAAATTCCACAGCTACTCCTCAATCACTGTCTTCGTCATTGATGCATTTGGGATAATTTCCATGTTGGCGCATAGTTATTTATGCATGCAGTTTCGTATAGAAGTTAGGGTCTGGGTAAGGTTTAGTTCGCATGATTAAACAATAGTATGCGCCATTAAGGAAATTTTACCATGCATTTTTATCGAGTCCACTCGGAAATTTAGCCTTCTTGATAATTTAAAGCAATTGTGATAGCAATATAAAGAACAGTCACCATGACTGCATCATATAACAATATAAGGCTTGTATGTTTTTTATTTATTTAATTTTGTATTGTACATATTTCAATCTTGGTTTAGTGTGGTCAAGCAGGTGTCAGGTTGAAGAAAACCTGTTCGTTTATAGCTATGAGTAACTTGAATTTCCAAAAAATTATCTGTCTTGCTAAAATATTTTCAATTTGAGCGTTTGTATCACTGTTGTGTGTTTATGTTGATGATAAAATAATATTCATTTGCCCAATAAATTGTATGCATCAACGAAGTCTTATTTGTTTATTATTGTTATAAAGACCTGCGATGGATTAGTGTCCCATCCAGGGGGAGTCAAAGACTCTCATCTGCTTAACACTACAGAAACCGGAGATAAGCAGCGGCTCCATGGGCCACCTGGCTCGTAAAGGATTTAGCTTAGCATATTGTTATAAAGAAGCTTTAATTTAGACACTTCTAGGTTGAAAATATTGTAGTAATTGCTTCCTAAGGAAGTATAAAGAGCTTACATTTTGAGCCCAGCAGTAAATTATTCTTTTTCTTATGATGTGCTAATACTTAAAATGTCATCCCCTTGAATTACATAATATCTGTGAAAAAAACAAGCCAATGATAAAAAATATACCTTTTGAGCTGTGTTTGTACTTCTCACTACTCTGGGCCAATGTTTGTTGATCTCAATCAGACTCTGAGGACTTTTCTCCAAGAACTCTGGTTTTCCCCTCAGTAAGAACAGATTCTTAGCTTATTCCATTTGGCTGGGTGCCGTACTCCAAGATCATTCATGGATAAAATAGTGGCTGCTGTAGTGTCACTGGTAAAGTATGATGTCACAAAATATAAAATTTGTGAACCTAAGGCATTTATTGAGATCATCCAAGATCAGCATCATCATCATTCATCATTCTCGTTTAACATCCACATTTTCCCATCTAGGATGGGATTGGATGGGTAATGACTGTCTTACAAATCCGTTGATCCTATTATTAACTATAAATATCAAATTTTATTATGCTTGCTTCTATTGTTTTAGGAAAACAAACTATGGGGAGGAAGGTTTACAGGCAAGACAGATCCTGTTATGGAAAAGTTTAATGCCTCAATTGGCTTTGACAAAAGACTTTGGGATGAAGATATTAAGGTATGTTTATTGTAATAATCATGATAAACGATAAATAATTATAATCATTCACTCATCAACAGTCAAATAAATTGACATAGAATGTGTATATTAAACAAATTTTTCTTGATTTCATTGTTCTCAATAATATTTTATATTTTATTATCATAAAATCGAGGTTGTGAATGAACAAGATAAATGAAATTTTTCTTCCCAAAATACCATTCAAAACATTGGTAATTTTGCTCTGAGCAGGAATCAGTCATATGTCTCCCTGACTTTTAGTAAGACGTGCTAACAAATACACCACTGGCGACCATCAATCAGATTACAAAGTTTGAAAGGTGGAGTCTTCACAGTGATAGCTAGTCTTTAGTTACTATAACTTCTGAGGTCAATAACCTGCAACGTTGCAAATTTGGTGGTTGCCAATGTTGTTTTGGTTAGCATGCCTGTGTTGATCAAAATTTATAATCCCAGTAATTTTTGAGGTGAAGTATGGTTGTGGCAGTTAGAGTTTTCCTGTTAAAGAAATATTTTTATGTCAGGTAAACATTGTTACAGTATTTATTTCTTGTGCAATACAGGGAAGCAAGGCTTATGTTAAAGCAATCAGTAGAGTAGGACTGGTTACCACAGATGAAATGAATCTCATTTTAGAAGGTTTGGAAAAGGTGACAGTTTGAATTATCTTTGTTGTAACTTTTTATCTGTCAGTAATAAATGTTGACTGCAGATGACCCTTATTTTATAAAAGTTGTTTTACTGAATCAATTGTATAAACAATTATTATTATATAGTGAGAAAATATTAAATACTTATTAAAACTGGTTATTAAATTAAAGTAAACTGTAAGTACGAAGGTCAGTCCAGCCGCACTCGGCCTTCAGACAGCCAAGATTGTGGCATGTGAAAAAGCCGAAATACACTGTTTTTAAAAATTCACCACACAATCAATATATAGGCTAATTACAGTGTGATTTTCAAGCCTCTGTAGTGTACCTGTTAGGAGAAAAGCAGTCCGATAAACATTGATGTTTTCTACTTTTGAGTACTTTACTCAGCCACAGGTGTAAACTTTTTTTGGGATCAGTTCCTGAATCTGCTTGGTAACTCTAGAGTGGGAGTGGGAGAGATTGCTGGCAGAGTGGGGTAAATCCGGCCACCCTCGTTTACGGGGATAAAACCGGATCAAAACTGGATTGGTGATGATGATGAACTGATTATGAATAGTTACCAAGCCTCAGAGTGAGTCTCACAGGATCATTTATTGTGGGATTGTGTACTAATGCTTTTTCAAATGCTGTTACTCCCTTATTCCTTCGATATTCTATCAAATCTTTTGGCAAAAAAAGTGTTAAGGGTTGTTCATACATTCATTGAATTATTGGTTGCCATAGCAACAGTAGGAAAGCAAAAATTAATCCAAAATTCAAAAAATGTTTTGATTTATGTAATCTTTAGGTATTGTGATATATATAAATTAATTAAAGGTCATTTAAAATAAAAACCAATTTAATATAAAGAAAGACAGAGCTGTTTCCATAGCAACCAGCTTGCAGAATGACTCAAGCAGGTGCAAACTTGCATCCATTCAAAAGATGAGTTCTAAGTGTGCAAAATATGTTGTTTGGTTCACAAGTTGCCCATGTTAACAGATTTCAGAGGTTTTCTAAAGTGAAATATACATGGAAACAGATGTCAGAGGTTTTCTAAAGTGAAATATACATGGAAACAGATGTAATTTATTACACTATTTGATTGGTTGTTGGGTGATTATCATCCTTCCAAATTCGAAGTAATTTATTGTAATTTCAGTTCCAACTGAAGATGATCGATGTTTGATCAAAACATGTCTTGGTACTGTAATTCAAAAATGTTGTCTAATTTCTAAAATGTGTCACCAATCAGCATTTTCTACAATCTTCAATTAACTTTCACTATTCTTTGTGGGACATCAAAGCTAATCAAAGACAACTTGAAATATTATATTTTAACTATAATCAGAAATCTTCCTGACCAAATTACATTAAGAGATATCTATTAATTTGACATGTTCACAGTTTGCCTAAAATTCTTGGAATTATTCAGTCTATTTATTTTTGTTCTTTTTAAGCTGCCAAGAAAAGCTAAAAAGGAACTTTTTTGTTACACTTACAAGTGAACATTTCTTTTGCAGGTGAGAGAAGAATGGTCAAGTGGATCATTTGTTATTAAACCTGGTGATGAAGATATTCACACTGCAAATGAAAGAAGGCTCAAGGTAAAATAGGCCCTTTTGGGGGGATGGGGGTGGGGTGTTGCAATCTCAGTACTAGGAAATGGACTCCCCTTGTTTTTTTTTCTGATTTTTTTCAGAAGTATTTTAGTGATGCCGACCAATTTTTCAATAGCTGTTCATCATGAATAAACATAATTATATTGACTAAGTTTCATGTTTGTAACTTAAATACATTTTTTTACAGCTTTTAAAAGTAATAAGAGTTTCTTGAAAAACACAAGATTGTAAAAGTATTTTCAAAATTTATGCAAACGTTAATGTCATAAATGGTAGTAAAACAGCATGAAAGACATTAATTAAAAAAAATTATAAAAAACATTCATTTAGGGAAAAAAATTCATAATTTTCAAAATTTTGCATTGATGACATCATCGGTTGATGTTACTGTTGCCATGGAAACCCATTAACTGACACAGCAATTATTTTTGAGAAGTAGTGTATAGTCAATCTTTGTTCCTGCTAATTTTGATTGCCAAAGCTCTTCTGGAAAAAAAACCCCTCCCCCTTGGTTGTTACATTAAGTAGCTTGGTTGTCTGAGGGTTAAGTGGTTTAAAGAGGTGATATTTTGAGTATAACACTAGCCAGACTTGTGAACTTTTCAATTTTTGCTGGCTACTTTCTCGCACTCTCCTGCTATTGTGTCTTTTTCTTCTGATTTCAAAGCATTTTCTCAATTTTCCTTTGTTCCTCTCTATTTTGATACTTTTTGGGAAATTGCTATTAATTATAGTGATGAAGAGTATTCATTCTTGTAGAAACCATGATTATAAAATTATCATTTTTACAAGAAAAAACATAAAAATGTAAATTAAGTCTGTGGTCCAGAGGGATGTTGGGTAACAACCTGAGTTTCATCTTGAGTTTTGTTTCTGTCACTATAATTATCAAGATGGCATTAGAAAAACAAACTCATTATGATGGTTTATCTCCTGCGCCTCCAGTGACTCCATTAGTGATAGAGATGAACCAAATATCTTGTTGAGTTATTTTGTATTGTTTAAGGTGGAAAAGCAGAAAAAATTTGTTCTCCTTACTTTAGGTAAAACTATTTTGTTACATGTCCCAATTTAATCTAATGAGTATGTTTAGGTTGGCAAGCCAGTTTAACACTAGATGTTCAACAGAAATCCCAGTTATGGGGTTATAGAAAAAAGCGAAGTATCTGTTCAAAATCAAAGATGCAGAAAATTCATGAGCTCTCGATTCTGTATCTAGTTATTATCAAGTGATGTCATGCTTGATGGAGTTATATCATAAAAAGTCATAGACTACTTCTAATATAAATGGCAGCTATTTTAGTATTCTTTTGTCTGTATTCAAATGTGCCTGGCTAGCCTCATTTGGGTTAAAATAAATGATATTCTTTTGAAATTTTCACTCAAAGACAAGGCCAGCCAGGCAAATTTGAATACAGATAAAAGAATACTAAAAAATAGCCGCCATTTAAAGTAGTCTTTGGTAGATTGACGGCAGTTTGTAACTGCTGTCCCTGTTGAGTGAACCAATAGTCTGCTTTTATTATCTCTTAAATAACAAGATCTGGTATCAAAAATGTTTGCAAAAGTAGACTATATAAAAAATTATTAATACTTATTGAAAATTAATATTCTAACTCAGGCCTTATTGTATTATATTGGTAATCATCTTAAAAGACTCTCAAAATAAATAAACTTGTTAATAATCAACTTAAACAGTTGAGTAAAACTAATAGATTTTGTTTTTATAAACCAAATAAAACAAAGAAAATTGGTATGGTTAAGATTTGAAGCTATAGATTGAAGGTAGTTGCAGCTAGTCAGGGAATAGTAATGAAAATGAACAAATATAACTTATCGTTCGAGATTAATAGTTGATAAAAAGAATGGAGTTGAAATCCTTCTGGCCTGAGTAAAATTTTGTGTAAAAGTTGCATTGTAACTACTAGTTTTTTTTCTAAAAAATTAAGTTGTCCTGCATTGGTTCTCGATGATGTGTTTCTCCCATCACAGATTGTATGTTTCTGTTAGAAAAAACTAAAATTTTAATCTTCCATTTGCTTCTCAATTTCAGTCCTAATTTTTACTAAAGATTAAAATTATAACTTGTTTCAGGAGCTGGTAGGTGCTGTGGGTGGTAAAGTGCATACAGGACGCAGCAGAAATGATCAGGTGCCATGTTTGTTAGATATTGTAGCAAAGAGGACTTGGGAAAAAGGGAAGAAGATAAAATTATAGCTAAGACGAGATTGCTCCTTCTACATACCAGGGTTTCAGTTAATTTTTTGGGGGTACGGCTAAAAAATCTAAGAGGCGGCTAAAAAAGTTGTTATTAAAGAAAGCCCCGGCTAATTTTTAGTCGGTACACACATACCCCCCTCGAATTCCCTCCCCCCCTCCCCCCAAAAAACACATTAGGGTTTTCATTGAGAACTTTCAAGTACATAATTGTCAAATGAAACCAGAAAGCTTTAATTAATCGTGTGACACGGCGATACGTATCGCCGCGCTATATTAACGGTGACCAATCAATTGAAACAAACACAGTTTAAAACCTAGAGAGTTCAAACAAATATGGTTTAGTGTTTATTTTTAAGTTAGCGAATTGAATGTATTTTGACATTTAACTATACAAATTATCTGACTTCCAACCCTAAAATAGCTCTGGCGAAAGTGCGTGAAGCGATGGCGAATATTCCTCAAAAGTCAAGATGAACCGGCGAAATTCGCCGTTCGCCGGCCTTTAACTGAACCCCTGAATGGCATTGTCTATCATGGTTCTCACTGACTGATAAGAAAATTCCAGGAGTTTTTCAGAGGTTATCCAGGGTAAAGAAGTTTTATTTCGGGGTCCAACCCCAAAATGACATCATTTAACTTCTGCCACAGTAGCAGCAACTGAAACTGAGACTACATAAAATACAAAAGTACAAAGATGAGGGAGATGCTTTAGGCAGCAGGTTTTGGTTTATGAAATTGATAAAAAAAAATCCACTAAATTCCAGGAGTTTTCCAGGACGATAGGGAAATTATCTATTTTTCCAGGGAACTGTACGAAAATTTCAAAAATCAATGAGTCTCCCAGAAATTCCAGGAGTAGTGAATGCCATGGTCTATGCTTGTGAACATCTTTCTAGCCACATCCCAAGAGCATTAAACTTTAGCTATTCTTGAGGTGTGCAAGATAACAAAAACTGGAAAAATATTAGAAATGGAAATGATGCAGATTTATACCTTGGCCCGATAGCTGCTACCGACGATGCTACCGGTAGAATTTCTCCAACGTGAGCACATAGTAAGGAAGCATATTTGTGTAGCAGCATTGCGGCTCCTATCTGCCTTTTACTAAGGTGTTTTTCCTCACCACCTACAAGGAAAACAAAATAGAAAAGGATTTGTTTGAGAATAAAAAATCAAATACTGTATGTGGGAAAGCAAAATCTAAAGAATTCGTGTTTGCTTCGAGACTGAGTTAAGTACATAATAAATGTAATTAATATGACAGCCTGGCTACACGCGTTTTGATTGGTTTTGAAATAGAATATAAGAGAAAACGATTACTTCCAGAACAGCAGAACGACACCCAAACAAACAAAATGGCGGGCAGAAGTAATCAGTTTGTGTCCATTTTGTGGATTGTATTTGAACATTTTGCAATGAAAACACGAGATTTTTAAGAGAGTTTAAAGATATTGTTCTTTTGAAACGCCATTTACGGCATTTTGTTGATAAGCTCTCAAAAGCAAGTATTGCTAAAGCCCGCCGCACACTGGTGAACTTGCAGCGCGCACTTGTTATTCGTAACAAGTTGGATCGACAAAATTTCCTA
>JANCMA020198245.1:0-13350 GCA_024336925.2 Zoanthus solanderi | reverse complement strand
TCGGCTGTTCAGCCTTCTTCAGTTAAAAACTATACATTAAAAAAAATTTGGATAAAAAATTTAAAAAGGTTAAAAAATAGTGTTTGACTACAAGCTATCTTCTTTTATATGTTCTTGATTTGTATTTCAATACTAGCTAGTTTGTTCTTAATTAATTAAATATTTTAACGATTCGTAACAATACTTTTAATTCTATTATAAAAACTAAGTTATATATAGTAATGTGTGATAAACCACTAAGAATACTGGATGCAATTTTTTAACTTATATTCGAGAATGCAAGCGCATGCTTTTGAGCACTCTAAGGATTGGGTGGAGAGTTTCCTAGTGAAACGTTCACTATTTGCATTATGTATTGCTCACTGCTCGCAGTTTGAGCACTCTGGTGACTCCACAATGCAACCCTACAATGTGTACGTAACCGTACATCGTGTGCCCAAGTTCACGACACGGGCTGCTATAATGCCATCACGATGGTAACCAAGAGGGCACGTTGTATGTTTATGTGATATATATATATAACTGGATGAATACGCCTTGTTTGATCTAAGATATAAATTCTTCTAAGTATTGTAAGGAAGTTAAAGGTTATAGTTGATATATAAAGCGAGAGATATAGAACGCTAGTGTTAAGAGTGTAATAAAGTATATGGAATGCTTGTAATGCTAAAAATGTTAAGAACCTCTTGAACAAAAAAAAGAGCAGCTCAAAAACCTGGTCAAAAGCATTCGTAAAAGCCAATTAAGATTTCTAGGAATGGCATATTGTTCTACATAAAAGCTGTAGAAACGTTAGGCTTAGAGAAAAAAAGGGAAAAAATTGCTTGAGAAATTTCACTGTGAGAACTATCGCATAAAAACCATCGTCTTCCAAAGGGCCAGAGGTTTGACGTAGACACGTTTGTTCTTAGGTAGTGTAAGGAGACAGCGAGGAAATTTTGAAGGTTGCAGGGTGGCGGCAGGATAAGCCAAGGTGATATGATTTGGGATAAGGAGCTTGATTAAGTAAAGGGGTGTGGTTACTGGTTAGGTCAGCGGAGATTGTAAAAAAGGAAAGGGTTTCAATAAAAAGGTGAGCTAAAGAAACTTGTAATAAAAAGGGTACCAGTAATGTATAGGTGAAAAACATTAAAAAAAATAAATAAATAAACGCAATACAAACCTTTTTTACTTGAGCGATAGTCTTACTGTTCTAATATACCGCATAAAAACAAAAACTAAAATTAGTCGCTTACTGGAACAAATATTATAAAAGTACGACGTTTCGGACGTCTCGCACTGCCTTCTTCAGGTTTCTGCGGTTTGTGTAATCGCACACGTGGGACCGGGTTTTACAGGGCGTGCCGGGTCAGCTATCACGTGACACTTGCGTGGTCCAAGCTGACTCGACAGAAACCTGAAGAAGGCCGTGCGAGACGGCCGAAACGTTGTACTTTTGTAATATTTGTTTCAGTAAGCGACTAATTTCAGTTTTTGTTTACTACAACTGGATGAATCAAAACATTCATTGTCATACCGCATAAAAAGTTACTGAAAGACTACGTAAATTAAGTCAATACTCCAAGAACAACCTTTCAGCGATCTAAAGTATTTTTCTCAGAACGAAGAATAAACTTGTACCTTCGTACACCCAATCGGGAACTCCGTTGAAAATTTTGTCAGGTATTCCATCATTAGTGATTGGTATTGGCTTGTCATATGCTGATTTCATCCAAAACACGTTGTTTCCTTGTACAAAACCCTAACAAATTAAACCGTTCAGTCCCACTCAGTTATCAACACCAAACTTCTTCTAACATAATACGTACAAAATAAGATATTTGGTAATAAGAAATTGAGAATTGATTAATTAAACAAAGTAAACAACTAAAAATTAAAAGTAAAAGTCTCTCAAACTTGTTCAATGAAAAGTATGGGCACAATTTAGGAGAATTTAGCAATATAACTGGGACTTAAAGGGTTAAAAGCTAAGAACTGATGCAGAATACAAAATTCACTACTAAAAGCACACATATCTTACATTTAACGACAGAAAAGTTTACATGAATGCAATGACTCTTTCAAAAGAGCAAATCAATACAAAAAACTCAAAAATAATCCCTAGAATATGGCTTTTACTTCATGGATGCTGTAACGTAACGATAGGAATCTCTTTTTTAAAATAAGAAAAAAGTAAACAATATGTTAGAACTTATTTTCACAATTTTTCAAAAATAGAGAAAGAGCTTTTTTTAATTAACTCGAATACTGCATGTGTTTTTCCATCAGCAGCAAAGACACATTTTATGAGGTTTTGCTTACGCAAAGATATGCAAAAATATAATTAAAGTTAGGTATATACATTGCTCGTTTTGGCATATATCGTTCCAATTTCCCTCACGGACTATTTCAAGGGTTAGTCTAGTTGTAGTACCCGGATGAGATATAATGTGTAATAGATAATCCTGATAGCACTGGCTTGTTTCAGTCCTTTGATTAAATAAAATTCTATTAACCCAGATAAAAGCTGGAATTATATTAGATAGCTGTATAGAAATAAGCTGACATCGTATTCAATTAGGAAACCGCTCTTTTATATCCTTTAGTCATAACATTACAACACTGATTTCTTTCCTGTGATAATAAGAGACGTCAAGGGTATGTTTCATGATTAAAACTTGTTTTGTATGTCATGTGTTTCGTAGATGACTTCTTAGTAAGCTGTTAACGCTCAAAAATTTATGCAATATTTTTTTACTCTGTCGAAATCTCGGGTGGGCATTTAGTAGCGGTTGCGCTGTAGCCAGCCCAGTCTCTTTGAACGGTTGGTCTAGTCCTACTTTAGAAAGTTAGATCGAAATACATGCAATCGAGGATTAGAAAGTTTGAGAAAGTGTAAATTAATTAAAGTCTGTAACAAACTATCTTACCACAGCACTATCATTATTCGCCCATATTGCAAGCTGAATCTGCTCATCGGGATTTGGAGGGTCGATATTACGTGTGGACCTATATTACAAAAGACAATAAATTATACTATCACCATTAATGACAACTTTTGATGTTGTCGCTGCTGTTGCTATTGATTTTGCGTACCTCGGCAAAAGATTTGAAAATGTGAAAAAGCGTGTACTTTGTGCAATCTATCCCCAAAACTTAAAATGTCTATATGGCCAAAAAAAACTTTTCGGTTTTGATATTTCTAGAATGCTTAGATGAGTATTTTAAAAAAAATATTCGATTCCTTCATATTTTTGCAACAAAATCGTGCTTTAAAGTACCTGCGTCGGCCACGCCCAACGAAGATGACCGGGAGTTGCTAAGTCTAAGTCCAGAACAGGCCATGACGTCACTTCAGGGATCGTCGACTCTTCATTTCACTGTTTCATTGTTTTTCCATACAAAATCAATCATTTTTTGGCGTAAATAATCCGGAAAATGATCGAGTTTGTAAGGAAATACAATGAAACATTGAAATTAACTGGTGGGGAGTGTAGACGATTCCCGAAGTGACGTCAACTCCTGGTCATCTTTGTTGGGCGTGGCAGGCGGGGGAACTTTAAAGCTCAATTTTGTGGCGAAAATGTGACGGAATCAAAAAATGTTTTTAAAATACTCTTCAATGTATTTTAGAGATACAAAAATCGAAAAATGTTTTTGGAAATATAGATACTTTAAGACTGATAGCAATAAAGAAAACTGGCCGGTTTTTCCGTCGTCATGCACCTTAAGTACGCTGTAAGAGTTCTCTGTTATTCGAAAAGCAATTCAGCTCCACTATATATAGTTGTATTAATCGTTAAAATTCTTGCCTTCAAAGCAAAAGAAACTAAACTATTGAAAGACACAATGTTATGGAGAACTCCACCCTGAACAGAAAGGTGGAGAACTCCGGTTCTCGCTGTCACACACTTGGGACCAGGCCCTCTCCTCCGTTCCTCGACTTTTGTTACATGACAGCAAACTGCCACGTGACCAAATTCACTGATGAAGACCGATGGTTTTGGTCGAAACGTCTTCTTTTAAATTAAGATTCAAAATTCCAGAAGTCGATTTATTTATATTTATTTATTTATGGTACACTACGTTTGACAACCTGTTTACAACAGATTTTATCCTAAGCAAAAAGTTTAGACGAACCATTTATTTTCTTCTTTCATTTTTAAACTTTGTAAAACAACTTAGACAAATGATATTCTTTAAATTTTAGTTTAAGGGGGTTCGACCAAACACTCTTTAATTCTCTCTAGTGAAGAATTTTTTATTTAATTGTTTATTGACTTGTATGCTTTGCAGTTGTAATGTTTTATAAGCTAGCTAAATCCTTTACAAGCCAAGTGGCCCATGGAGCCGGCGTTTATCACCCGTTCCTGTAGTGTTAAGCGGATGAAAGTCTTTGACTCCCCGGGACGGGACACACTAATCCATCACAGGTTAGCTCCTAGCAGATGCTGGTACTCATTTACCCACCCCGGAAGGATGGAAAGCTGAGTTGGCTTAGGAGGAAAAGAAGGTTGCACAAATATTCGAATCTCGGCAAAGCCGGGGATCGAACCGGGGACCTTGTGGTTGGAAGGCAGAGATCTTACTAACTGCGCCAACCACGCCCGCCTTTAAATAGGAAACAATAAAGATAATGATATTTTATATAGAATTTGTAAGCAATGCATATATTGCTATACAGTATAAGGCCCTGGTAAAATGGAACGGGCTAGCCCGGTTGAACTGTCTGAAAACTCAACCTTAGCCCGATAAAACATGATAAGACCTGACATAATATATTTAAAAACGTTATATATTGAAATATCTGAACTACATTGAACAAGAAAAAAGTCGTAGCAAAAAAATATAAAACATTAATTATGTAATCAACAGGAAACAACAAAGCAAACACAAGCTCAACACAAAATTTAAAAAAAAAACAAGATGGCTGACAGCGCATGGGTCCTGGAGGCTAAAGTCATTGTGCTGACGTGACGCACGATGTCTGCAGGTAGATAGATCTCGATGCGACCATCAATCGAAAGCATAACTACATAAAATGGTTTAGCAATTTCATAACTCCATTGACTCAAAGATGTGATCAAATCCCATCGCCCTTGAAGCCTTCACACAATTTGCAAATAGTAGTTGACGGAGAATTGTATTTCTTGACAACAAAATAATTTCTCACGTAATAAGAGAGTAGAGAACACGCCATATAAGTTACTATCACAAGAAAACTATAGTATTATATATTTTTATAGGGCAATGTGTTTCCAAACTGTTTTTGCCAGCAGTTTGTTAACATTTCCACTACCATCAAAAGCCTCTATGTTGCAATTATGTCGTTATAACTAAGGACGTCATATTCGTGTCGTTATGTCTGTCGCAAGAGCGAACAAGACTTAACACTACTGAATACATTTTTATGTGTACATAGCTTTTTCTTCTTACCTTTTCTCTATATCATAAAGAACGTAATCAGCGAAAAAGGAGCGTCTGTAAAGCTTCAAAATAAGAAGTGTTAAACTTGTCAATCATCAACTCGTCAATTATCACAGGCGTAAGACTCTGTTCCGATGCATGGAAATTGGCAGGTATATTATTATTGTCAGATTTGATTCGAACATATAATTGATGTGCAAAAATAGGTTTATAAGTAACTTTGAGAAATCCCGAGCGAGGAAGGACAATAAATTAATTGCTTCATAAATAAGCCTTATAACAGTTAAGTTACAAAAATAACTAATACAAGGTTATTTAACTACAACAGCAAACTTTGGTATAAAATGATAATTCATTGAAATAAGAAAAAAGAAAAAAAAACTAAAAAGCAGTAAAGATCAACGAGCATTATTGCAGTATTCAGTGCAAATACGCATGCGTGGCGATATATTTCTATTCAAGCGTTAAATAGAAAAAAGAGTGAAATCTAAAACTGGATTATTAATTAAACAGGCAACAAAGTATAAGGTTATACACATCACAATATACAGAGATACAACAAGCATGAAGGTTGTTCCAGCGTAGCTCCCTGAGAATTGCGATCAAGAAATTGCGGGGGTGAGGGGATTGTAGGCTAGCCCCCTCCTTCTCTCCCCTCCCCCCTCCCCCCATCCCAATTTAAATGAAGCTCCGGCGTCCCTGCATTTGCTTCGTTCCTTAAGGGGAAACTGTAGTATTAGAGATTGTGAACACTTGGATATCCGGTAGTTAGAACTCAAATCAAAATCGTTTCCTGAGCTATGAAGCCTCAAATCGGAGAGCAGGTTGAAGCACCAGAAAATTGCAGATATGTACGCAAAGTTGCAGATATGTACGTAAAGTTGCAGATATGTACGCAAAGTTGCAGATATGTACGCAAAGTTGCAGATATGTACGTAAACTTGCAGATATGTACGCAAAGTTGCAGATATGTACGTAAAGTTGCAGATATGTACGCAAAGTTGCAGATATGTACGTAAACTTGCAGATATGTACGTAAAGTTGCAGATATGTACGTAAAGTTGCAGATATGTACGCAAAGTTGTAGATATATAAGTAAAGTTGCAGATATGTACACAAAGTTGCAGATATGTACGAAATTACACATATTGCGTACATATTTGCAAAGATCATTCATAGCGTCATTGCTTACACCGCGGTACAAACTCAGTCTTAATAATCATAGCCGTTACGATCATTCATAACATCATTGTTTAAACTCAGTCTTAATAATCATAACCGCGACGATCATTCATAACGTCATTGTTTACACCGCGGAACAAACTCAGTCTCAATAGTCGTTGTTCACCTTAAAGTGGTATTGATGGACCGACTAAAAATGACTAGCTCTACCAGTTGTGCATGACTTCATAGCTCGGTTGGTTAAAGCACTGTACCAGTTCCGCAAATTCTTAAACTACGGGAAGTTGCACCAGTATCGCAGAGGGCCCGGGTTCGAGTCCCTTTGAAGGTAGAAAATTTGTGTTTTTAGGCTTATCTTTCGCATTTGTTCATTCATAACGTCATTGTTGTACGCAGTACAAAGTCTCAATAATCATCATTTACAAAATTAACCAACCAATCACACACCACCTTCATCGAAAGGCGGGAAACGCTTGGCCCAAGACACAGCGCCGAATATACAGGAATATTTTTTGAACGTTAATTTGTTTCAGTTCTTGGTTTTGACAAGATGAGAAAAAGCGTTATTCCATGATTGAAGAAAGAGAAACGCACAGAAATAATATTATATTTGTTACGGTTTTTGCAATTACTTGAATTGAAAAGGGGATGAAGAAACATCATTCAAAAATAAGATAAGGACAAAATTAAAAATATTCACTTGATTCGAGCTTGAGAAACCCACTCTAAATCAAAGTTTCCTCATACCTTTGTGACGTTACATGCAAGCAAGATCCATTTTCGGTTGGGTGAGAACCAGTAGCGTCCGACCCGTAGTTGGTTCTTAAGATTAAGATGCAGTGACGTTAGCCCACAATATTTACATTTTATGGTAAGCAAAAGACATGTTGTACTTTTAGAATTTTTATTAAAGCAAATTTAGCTAAATATTTTACCGGCGAAAACGTTTAGCAATATTCACGATGCGATGTTTTTCTGTACTCGTATATCCAGTGGTTTGTAATAAAACAATTAATGAAAACTCGGCTATTTTCAAAATTGTGAAGATGCCTGAGTGTCCGACATTTTACCAAACATCCACCCAAGACCATAATTTGGCTAGTTTTGTGTATTGTCGGATCAACGTGTCAAACGATCCCGACATTTCACCAAACATCCACCCAGCTTTTATATTTGTCGGACCATAATTTGGCTAGTTTTATGTATTGTCGGATGAACGTGTCAAACGGTCTCGACATTTCACCAAACATCCACCTAGCTTTTATATTTGTCGGACCATAATTTGGCTAGTTTTGTGTATTGTCGGATGAACGTGTCAAACGGTCTCGACATTTCACCAAACATCCACCCAGCTTTTATATTTGTCGGACCATAATATGGCTACTTTTGTGTATTGTCGGATGAACGTGTCAAACGGTCCTCACATTTGGCCCAATCGACATTCAGACCGCATGACGGGTCTGGTATGAAATAAACCAGCCTCATTTTGAAAACTTTCAAAAGATTTATCCTTCACAGTAAGCATGCCATCCAGGACTTTTGTCGTGTAATCCTGTCAAACAAACATGACATGAAAATGTTTGGTGAAAATCAAACTTCACCCGGCATGCATTGATGCAAAACAACTGAATCCGCTCTCGACATTGTCGGATGGCCATGGTAAATGTCGGGTGCATGTTGGATAAAATTTATAGTCATAAAAAATAAATTTATAATCGATGTTTTTCACGGCGTTTCAATTGACGTCAAAAATTTCTCAGAAAAACATCCAATTTATAGGAACAAAATCAGTCTAAACCACCAAACTATGTGTTCTTTTATACGGGTTTTTAGTTTATTGTTTTAAAGGAATTGTGCTAACTTACAAAACAGCTAAAACTAAAGTTCGTTTCAGTGCGTGTTTAACAATGGCTTTTAATCGAATGTCCATATGTCATACGTTTTCCCGACAAAGGTCATAGAAAATTTATTTCTGGAAGGTCACAGGATATCATTTCAGTTAAAAGAAATAGTTAATCCTTACCGCCAAAGTTCGGTTTAACACAGTTTTGGTTCCATTAGTTTTCAGATTAAAAATTATAAGATCTGTCCTGAATTCTGCGTACTCGGTATCTGTAAAAGGAGATAATTGGTACATTAAACAAGTAGGCAGGTCATTAAATATTTAGAACATTCTAAATAAAAGGCAAATGTATCACATCGAACAATGTTTTCTACAACAGTCAAATGGTAAAATAACGAATCACTCGTTTTAAACGAATTTCATTATATGGATTATGGTGTTAGACTAAGGGAATAAAACAGCATCGCGCGTCTTTCTAGTTATAAATTTGAATACGAGCTAAACGTTTCTATAGCCTGATGTAACTTCGATGTTTTCATTAGTGAAAATTTGCAAAAGGTTATGTCTTAAATGTTTAAGTTTATTTATCTTCAATGGCGTCATCACGAAGGACACCAGGATTATCTTATTCCCCGTATACGACAAAGAAGGCGGATCTTAACCTAAAAAGGATGAGATTTATACAGGCTCATTTCCACGGCTTTCGCAACACCTCGAGAAAAGCCCTGGAAACGAGGTTAAGATCTACAAAAAAAATTTGTAGCAAACGCTTTATTTTTAATAAGAACTCTTGCACGTGTTTTGCTTACCTGATATCCAGGACACCGAAGCACCTCGTGCACTGTATGTACCACTAAACATATCCTTTAAACCAAAAAACTTTTTTCGCTCTTTTGGTGTTGCGGTTGGTTTAGCGCGGCCTTCACCTAGGTTATCATCTGTAATAAAAAACAACAACAATCCTTGATAACCTCAAATAAGAAACTGAAGCGAATTAACTTTGTTGGACCGTGAAATATTTTATATTTGCATTTGAATATATAATTGTTGTTTTTCTAATACTTTGCCTTTGTTAAAAGCAATCAGGAAGGTAATGGAGACTGGGTAGAAATAATTTTTCATTTACTAATGTATTTACTATATTTCTTTTATTCTTTGCATTATTTGCACTGCATTTTTGGGTTTCCAGTTCTTATGGCCAGTGCTTTATCTGATAGACAGCAAAGTCATATTTCGAACGGATTTTGGTAAGTATAAAAAACAGTCGTTGTCACACCTCAAAGTGGCAATGATGTAAATTTAAAACGACCTGTTCTACCATATATACCCTTTGTGGCTTCTTACTTGCTGAATAGTTTTTTTGAAAAAAAAACTATTGAAGTGCTTTGAAGATTAAGCGAAGCACATTGTTTAATCAACTCCAGGTTGAAAAGTTTGATCATCGCCATAGAAAAAGGAGAAAGCTGACGTTTTGAGCGTTAGCCCTTAGTCGGAACAATTGGTATTTGATCGTCGCCATCCTTTTTGTTAATTATGTTTTTAGTTCATTTTTTTTTTAAAAGCTTTCCCCACTGAAGTTTAAGTCAAAACGCTGCCCACAAACACAGATCATATAACTAAACAAAACGAAAGCCGCGAGTCATAAGATCTTTAAGATTTGCACAAAACTCCTCTTGTTCTTGTCCCGTGGTGAAATATACAAAGTCTACAAATCCATGACACGTAGTGAAAGATTAAATTGCTAAGGTCTGTTAGGTAATTCGGCATAGCCTAGGGGCTAGAGCATGGCTTTAGAATATCAACTTGGGAGGTGAATGATCATGATTTCGAGCTTGGTTGGATATTATATATATATATTGTGGCCCTTGCCACACCCTCTGTTGTACATTCTGTTTTACATACATGCTCTGATTGGCCAGTTATTAGTATTTAGACTCTCCGCTGTCTTTTGAGTACCATTCACGCTCGCACAGTTTATTCATCTTTTTGGTGTACGCTTATTAGTGTGATGTCCAACGAACAAAAACAGAGCGAGAGTTTGTTCGTTTCGGCTGAAGTAGGCCAAGCGTCATCAGGTGATAGTGGAGGAAACTCTGCAGTCGTTGGTCAAGTCTTTTTCATGTTTAAGGAATTAGTAGATAAAGGAAAACAAATTGAACAAAGGAGTAAGCTAGATAAAGAAGATGTACAGCTCAAGTTCAAAGGGAACCAAAAACAATTTGAACTTAACGCCGAATTAGACGCCATTTTTGAAACCATTGAAACTGAAAGTAAAAGCATTGAGCCAAATTTGTCGCAAATAAAGAAACTTTCTCAAGAAGGCAGGCAACGTATTCACAAGCGACAGAAACTGATAAAAATTGCTAATAAAAATAAGGACGGCTGGCAGGTTGTAGCCGAGTGCGAGTTGGACAAGCTTGTATCCGCCGCGCCGGGTTCCGGAGATGAAAAGCGTCTTAAGAAGGCAAGAGAAGCGGCGAGCCGCAAGAGACGTCAAAAGGAACAACAGTTTAGTGATCGTGGAAGAAACCAAAAATTTCTTTGGACGCTGATAATCAGCTTTTTCGTGGTAAGAAAAAGAGCCTCCTCTTTACTTTGTATATATTCATGTGTTTTGGATCCGCTTGCTCATCCTACCATATTTCTCGTGTTATTGTTGTGTTACGGGAATTTAAGGGTAAAATGATTTATGTTCGTTTGAGCAAAGCAAATCAGAACGTAATTATTAGTTATTTCCGTATAACGAAACTTGTGTTAACAAAATCCATTCATTTCAAGAGCCCTATCACAGAAGCGAATATATTTATCAGTTATTTCCGTATAGCGTAACTTGTGTTAACTAAAGCCACTCATTTCAAGAGTCCAGTCATACAAGCAAATAATTCGTTCATCAGATATTTCCGTTTAGCGTAACTTGTGTTTAACACGGAAAAGACATCCATTTCAACTTAACTTTTGCTAACAAAAACCATTCTTCAAGATCCATTTTCATTTAACAAAAAATGTTTCATTTTTCAACAACAACAACAACAACAACAACAACAACAACAATTTGGTTCGGTATTCCCATATATATACATGGTATTACCTAAAACGTTAAATAACAAATATAGCTAATACATTTTATATAACTGCTCTTTTTTTTGTCCATACATGTATTTACATATGCAGCAACTGATCTACATACGAAGGTGTCAACGTTATTGACAAGGAAAACAATTTTCGTCATATCGCTAAATGTTTCAAAAACAGGATATCTATCAGTTATTTCTTTAAAGTACTTATTACGAATGTCATTAAATGCATTACACTAAAGAAGAAAATAAGTTTCATTTTCAAACTCGGATGTATTACATATTTGGCAAGTTCTTGGATGTTCAGGTGTTTTGGGTACTGTGTGTCTAAGATAAATAAGATTAGAGTCTAAAAGTTGAACAATTTAAGGAAATTTTTGGTTCTATAGACATAGCACACATTAGGGCGGGCATGATTGACCTCTGCTTTCCGACCACAAGGTCCCCAGTTCGATCCCGGCTCTGCTGAGATTTGAATATTTGTGACCTTCTTTTCCGTCGAAGTTTACTCAGCTTCAGGTACTGTAAATGAGTACCAGCGTCTGCTGAGAGCTGTCCTGCTGAAGATTAGCGCCTGCTCAATGGGCTGCTTGGCACTTACTAAGGATTATCACAGCTCCACGTAAAATAACTGAGTCATACATTCTCTGTAAAACCTCCATGAGGTCATAGGAACACTGTTTTATTAATCAGATTTATTCGTCTCACATTTTTAGATTAAGTTTGGTTTTCAAGTTTAATTCAGTACGTCGGTTTTTGTAACCTTGTTGTTATAACTGAGCCAGGTGTGCTTATGAGCCAAGAAATGTAAATAAACAATCAGGTAGCCCAAGCTAAACTCCAAAACTGACAGGAACTGGCGCTAAACTTCTCGCCAACGGGAAACACGGATTAAACTGCACACTAAAACCTTATATACAATGGAGCTGATGAAATGCAAACTTGTATAAAACATGTATACTATCGCCTATCGTTGCCGCTTTCACAAGTAAAAACTTGCCATGTCAGTGGCAAGAAACATGGCATGCCGGGATCCCGGAAAGAAAGAGGCGAGCTCAGCTGCGCAACTCGAGTTTCCCCAGCGAATCGGTTATTGTTTGATTATAATTAATTTTGTACATGTCTCAGTCAAATATAAGCAGGAGAGCTTATATAATTAATAAGAGTACCATAACCGTTATTTTCTATTTTTTCAAAAACCATTGGTATTTAGGGAATACCATAGTTTACACGTGTAACTGAAAATCTTTGAAAATAAAGTTTTCTATTCAGAGAAATGACTTGCACAAGTTTTATTTTGTTAAAACAAGTTTTTTTGCTTCATGTAAACAAACGAAACATTTTTTTTTCACATACACATTCTTGCTGTTCTTTTACAAAGTTATAAAATCTTCAACCAGTTTATAGGTTATAAAGTTTCAGTAACAAACAGCATTGAGTAAAGATGTAAACCATAATCAACTACATACAGGCATCAGCTAGTGGTCGCATTGTTTACTAATAATAACCGTAAATCGAGGAAATTCTTGTGTTGCTATAATTTTCTCACGCGTCAGTTAACGCACAGACAAAAATGTCAGTTTTATATCATATTAAACGAAAATCCCTTCACACGCCAATCTACTAGTAAAACTGTGACCACGAGGTGGCTCACAGATCCTTTGAGTTTTTTGAATTTTTAGCTCTTTAAGATTGGGTTGATTTGTCTGCTAACGTCATTGTTTACAATCTGCATTCTTAGCATACAAATTTTGGCAGCCATTGAACAAAGATAAATAAGATTAGAGTCTAAAAGTTGAACAATTTAAGGAAATTTTTGGTTCTATAGACATAGCACACATTAGG
>JANCMA020198143.1:0-13354 GCA_024336925.2 Zoanthus solanderi | reverse complement strand
AAAGTGCTGACATTTAATCAAGTACTGAATATAATAGTAATGATTTTCTTTGTATTGCTATAATTACTACCAGCCATGATGATAATTTTATCATTTCAACCATTTTGTATTAAAGTTGAATGCTTTTAAAAACTCTTTCTAAAACTTGTTTTAACTATGATACCGCTTGTAAAGAGTTCAGACTTTCGTCATCACAGTAGCACTGAGATAAACTGGCAGGATAATATGATCCCTTGCAACAGCAGCAAGAACTCAACTCACAGCCAGTGGGGACAGCGCATGGTAAGGGATTGACCAGGCCCTAATATAATAGATTCTTACCTTCTTAGTAACACAGTTATTCCTTCCACCCCGCCCATGCATGACAGACCCTTTCTTAAAGTCAAGTATCATTGATAGTAAATTATTATACTAAAATCGTAACTTTGAATTCTCTGTTAGCTTAATTATTATAATAAAAATAAACAAAAGTGAAATAACAAAATGAAATTTAGAATAATTAAGCTTTAAAAAAAAATTTAAATTTTAAATAAGGTTCTTATATGTATCATGCTCAGATTAATTTTAAGAAACATATACTGCTTATATTTTGCAAAATAATGCTTTATAGCATCACTTAATTGATTGTGCTAAGTGGCAGTTTGTCGAGGGTCAGAACCTTAATATAAACTGTTATAAAAGACTGGGTCTATCCCCACATTCATGGGAAACTACTTAATAAAAAATGATTTCTCTTTAAAGGTAAAGCTAAGCAATATGCCCCAACCCAACTCTAAGCCAAGGGTGGGGTATTTTCATTGAATAATTTCACAGAAACCTGCAGGGTTGGTCTGCTCAGACTCTAATCCTAACGCAAGGGAGATTAGGTGAAATGTTTTACAGAAACAGGGATTGGCAAACTATTGCAAAAAAACAGGGATTGGCAAACTATTGCAAACTCAAGCTATTGCAAACTATTGCAAACTCAAACAGAAACATGGATTGGCAAACTATTGCAAACTCAAGGGAGGGGTAGTTGAGTAAACTTTACCAGGAACCAGAATTGACCCAACTTGATTCTAACTCTTACCTTATGGAGGAGTATAAGCCTGACTACTGTAGGTAATTATCTCCTGAAGGCTGCCATTGACCCTGGAGATTTTTATGTGCTGTCTGTTTTAGTTGAAAAGTTTGATTCTTTGCACTGATGTACTGATTATTTTTTACTAGTTTAAAGTCTTTATCTAGAAAAAATTTAATGGGACCTTGCAATTTGAAGGCAAGTTATTGCCCTAGCTCACTCGCCATCAAAATGGATCTGAAAGAACCGATAAATCACTTGCCTACCCTCTATTGTATTAAAAGTGAGAATGGGATATTCCAAGAAAACCTTAATTAGAATGTACAGAAAAACTATTTCAGGTTTTTTTAACCGCTTTCTCAATGAGAAAATTGCTAACCTCAAATAGTTTAGACAAGCTATTTTTCACTTGTCACAGATTTTCAGATGGCAAGCCTTGTTTGAATCTTTGAGAAAAAAGACAATGTACTGTAATGACCAAATGTTTTAAGTTCTTTTGCATCTTCATATTTGTATCAGCATGTGAGTGTGAGGTTACATTAAAATGCTTGGGACTCACACTCAATGCATAAAAGAGCTCTGAATGTCCATTAGCTGGTCATTTCTTCCCCTCTCGTCACCTTACTTAACAATGATAGGGGATTGGAATTATTTTGCCACATGCAATGTTCTGGTTTAATTAATAGCCAATCAAATTATTCTATTTGAGAAATATATTAGCATCACAGCTGTGGGACAAAATTGATTTTTTCTTGTATATAATATATCCTAATATTTTTCTCTCCTTACATAGCCAGGCCCAGTTTGAACAAAGAATATATACATTATAATAGTAAGACTTGAGTGTTTATTTTCAGGCACAGCAAGGCCGACCTCCGGGGAGAAAAGATGTTGTTTATGATGACAAGGGGAATGTTATAGCTGTTATGAAGATAAGTCCAGACAAACTTCCCAGCCATAGGTATTAAACTATGCCACAATTCTTTACCATAATTAGCACTGAGCTAGATGTACACTAAACTTTCTGTCAAGCTGTCTTTTCCGAGGTTTCACACAACTGAAATACAAGTTATAAACAAAAAACAAAAAAAAAATACGTTTCAGTTGTTTGAAACCTCATAAGTGGCAATAAACACATTGATGATTTGAAGTATATATAGCTTAAATATGGGAGATTTCTTGGAATGTTTCCTGTTTATGCTTCTATAATTATTTAAGAAATAAAACATGTTCTCCTTGCCTTCATAACCTGGAGAAAACCGAAGTGAATGTTTGGGACAATTCGAGAGCAGATCAGTGAAAAACTGAGACGCAGTTGAGGGTTTTCAAACGCTCGAGAATTCTCTCAAACTTTGCCGAGGTTTTCACCAGACTATGAAGGCACGGAGAACATGTTTTATTTCTTTTATAAAACTACTATTTTCTGTCTTAACAAAGAGAAAGATTATTGACGAAGCGCTTATGTATTTTTTTAAAATTTCATTCATGAAACTGTAAATTCTCACAACTTGGAGACAGAGCCAACCAATTATCGCTCCCGGTCATTTTCGTGCTTCATAGCGCTATAAAAACACACTTGTAGACCAATCAAACGCACATACTATCCGAATTATTTTATAAAAATATATAGATTATTATGTATTTAAACGAACATAAATAATAATAATAATATATCGTTGGCATGACTAGTGATCTTGCATCATGCATGCCATTTAAGTAACAGCAAAAGTGAAATTTGAAAAAACTTCAAGGTGCAACAGGATTCAAATCAATGCTCTTTACAGTAAGTGGTCCAACCCTCTTATAAAGCATCCATTTTAAGTGGGTCCATCAAAGCTACACCTTGAGAGAACACACCTGAACCAGTGCAGTCCAGTCCACATCTAAATTATATATATTAGTATAAACTTAACGAGTGAGTAGTACTTTTCATGCACTCGGATTGGTTCATCAAACACTGAATATATCCTGCACTATTCACCTCAGTCACTCATCCATGAACAATGGCTTCCTATTTTGCTTCAGTTTTGGTTGACGAAATTTTTATAATAAACGAGAAAGAAAGCAATGAAATTTGATGTTTCAGTGTTTGATGGTAAATTTTTGTTCTTTTTACCTTTTTTATTCGTTTATTTTGGATTGTAAACTTAGTACTCGCATGTGAAAAAGATTGTCTAAGACTGATTGAGAAACTTGCCAGATTTTTAAACATTTTTGACATAGATTATTGTATAAAATACTATTCACCTGCTAGTTTAATACTAAAACAACTATCCCCCCCAGTGTCGGTTCCTAGCAATACACCACTTGTCACCAGCACTTCAGGTAATAATTCTTAACTATAAGTATACAATGTTAGAAATTGTGATGTATGAGAAAATTGAAATTGATCAAACAGAACAAACTTTATAGACAAGAGAAATTCTCCTAAATTGTTCAGGAGAGAAGTACCAATTATAGTTGGGAGAGTTAACTAACCCCCACGCCTGAAGGGGAATAGTTATTATTTTGAATTTATCTAATATAGCAAGAAAAGGAAAAAGCCGATAGGTTTCTTCAACCTTGCTGACCACCATGGTTATATATTTCCACTTACTTGAGTTGTGTTCGCTTTGAAGGGTACGAACAAAGTTTACAATCATTGACTCTGAGGCGGAATTATCTGCTAAAGCAAAGTCCAAAATAAAGAAAAAATCACCGCCAGTAACTACATCCCAAAACAACAGAAACGCAGAGGCAGCTGAAACAGCAACAGTTATAAACTTTGCATCCTCGAGATACACAACACAGAGACAAGAGTTTAACAAAGGCGTTACTCCTCTACCACCCCCCTTGGTAGGTTATTATCATATGAACGTTTGTTCCTATGTCAACTGTAGCGATTTAAATTGTGTTAATTCTAACAAATGTACTACTCTGCCACCCACAGGTAATCTGCATTCAAATCGACGACTCAGATCAATGGGCCGCGTTGTCTCCTCTTAGGATAAATAGTACATGCGTGTTAGTAGCGAACTTACTAAGGCCACGTTAATAGCGGGCATTACTCCTTAAAAATCAGTTGTTACGGCCTTTTTAAGCCTCTTCATTAGCAAACTTTAAGCCACTAAAATGGGCACTCACCAAGGTCACGTTAATAGCGCGCATTACTTTTTAAAAAGCACTTGGTGCGGCCTTTTTAGGCCTCGTCAGTATGGCATACTGTAGCTGTCAAAGGGATTGAGATCTTTTCAGTGAAATTGTTTTAACTTATGTTTTAGGTTGATAGCATGGATATCAATGCTGGTGTGGTAGTACGGGAAGGTGGATTAGTCAGACGGGGCCCTCAGCAGGTAACATTTTATTTCATAAGATAGCTTTTTTAAAAATAGTTTGCAAAGCAATTTCGTTGTTTGCCGGGTGGTCGAGATCTAAACGCGTTCGTCGAATTTGATACTGGGAAGAACCGGGTGCAAAAAGGAACAAGGAGTAGTTGCCTGGGTACTAAAATGGCCGCGTGGGGTTGGACAAGTCCTTTTGGTGGACAGCTTCAGAGTCGAAACTGAAGAGAGGGTGCTTTTCGATAGAACGAGAAACAATTTTTTTCCTCAGTCTCAGAATTCCTTTCTTTTGTCAATAAATATAGTTATAACTGGTTAAATATGATATTTTTGCTCTTTCTAATTCATCCAAAATACTGTTGCTATTAGTGCTGATTCTTGAAGAGGACATGTTGATTCATTCAGTGAGAAACAATGCTGTGTACCCAAGAGAGCTACCCAGGCCTCCTCGGTCATTGTAGTACTCAGTTTTTATACGTTTTTGTAATGGACAATTATTATTTTTTATGAAATGTAAAATTCTTTCTGGTCAGTTTTTCGACAAGAGCTGTCAATCACGAAATACCTGCTTGGATTTGGCAAGGTTATAAGTTATAATGTTGGGGAAAAGTGCTTCGTTGTGAGAGAGACAAATATAGCGATTTCGATGGTGTAGCCCTGACAGAGATTATCAGGATCTGTGCTAAAAAGGAACCAAAAGAAACAGTTTCAGCCTTGTCTGGAGGAAAAAATTGTGTGTGTAATGCTCCCTTCTGGGTTTGGAAAAGAAAAAGACTGTTTACTGCTACTCCAGTTTTAAACTACCTACTGGTACGGGTATAATTGCTGTCGATGGTCAGTAATTATTTTGAACCATTGAGTTGTCTTACACATTGTGGTCAATCCTGGTTATTTATTGACCATAAACAAAATCAAAAACATAAACCTAACTCTCTTTAAACGGCAAAGAACGACTCAAATTGTTTGTGTCAGCAACGTGCGCAAGGGATCCTTGGTAACCTTAGTGAAAGTCTACCCAGGGATCTTGCGGGCCTAGAATCTTATTTGCAGTCTGCCATTTCATTGATTAGGACTGCTGTCTCCACTCTGTCGCTTAGTGCGAACTTGCTGCGATGGTAATTGACTTTATGCCTTCTTAGTTGGCCGGGGCTTATTTTTTTTCTTTGTTCTTTTGCCAACTCCACTTTCTATGTTCGTGTAGTCAAAGCGCAATGCTTGTGGGATGAGGCCATAACAGTAATGGGCACTATGGCCACGTCGGCTGCGGGCTTCACCCCTTAAAATTACCATAAAAAGTAGTGAACCTGAAAGCTAGTAGCCATGGAAAGGCCGTAGCAGCTGTCCATGGCTGCTAGCATTCAGGTTCACTATTCTTTATGGTAGTTTTAAGGGGTAGAGCCCGCTACCAACGTGGCCATAGTGACCATTATTGTGGCTTCAAGTTAGCTACTAGCACATCTGTGTTATTTTTTCTTTGTGTATGTTCTTCTAGTTCAACGTTTCGGCAACCCTGCCTTTTCAGGGGATCTGAATACTAATGACGCCTCTTAATGTCATTACTCCAGGTTTATCGGCAAGTGGAGAAAAGGCCATCAGCTGTCACCCTTCGACCTCTGGACAAAACAGCACGACAAAATGTCTCTTCAAAGGACTTCCTTCACTCTGTATCATCACCCGTTATTAAGCCGTTCACAGCCAGCGATCCAGTCCCCCCAATAGTGCACCAGACACGGACGGTGGAGCTGCTAAATCGATGATGATCTCAATGGAGAAAAAACCTTTATTTAAGATAACATCTTTGGTTGCGTTAAAACGTTTCAGTACAAAGAATGGTTATAGAAATATTGCGTGATTCATGCCTTATAAAGTTTTGAAGTGGTTACAGAAATGTCGATCTCTTCGTCATTAAAATGTACGACCACATAGATTTTGACTCAAGCGTAAATTCTTCTACGTTTTCTTTATAGAATCTTACACAGGTGTGAAAGAATTATCAACATTTCTGGTTACATATGCTTGCAATGTATATAGTTTACATAACTTTTTACGCTAAAGCGCACATATCATCGGTGTACATAATTGGAAAACACGACGAAAGAATTGTCATTTAAACCGATGTGTTGAACTAAGTTTTAAATTTGTGTCCAATAAGTTGTATCAATTCATATAAACTTTAGCTTTTCTTGTTTTTACTCTTACTAAGTTAATGTAGTTCAAGTTCTGTCCTAGGCTCGATTACTAGCGGCCGTTCGGGAAAATGAGCCCGCACTTATCCCACGAGGGACCGACTGGACGCGTGCGAGTTCCTTTGTTGATTTCAGCCAATCATGTTAACCGCCTGCAGATTTTTGTCTGGCAAAGATTGTCGCCTAAATTATCACATCAAACAAGGTGATGTGGAGAAGATGGATTTGGCTTTCGAGCGAGTTTCGGGTTCCTTTAAAGTTCAAAATTTAAAAGATTCTTAGCAGGAAGCACTTCAAAACCTAGTTAAAGGTCAAGATGTCCTCATTATTCAACCAACGGTGTCTGGAAAAATCATTACATCACAGACAAGGTCAAGGGTTCATTCGTCCATCCTTCTGTTCGGAAAGGATCAAAGACTGGGCCAGCGAGACGGTAGAAATCGAGCCTAGTTCTGTCCCAATCCAGAAACTTTTTATGTTTGGTGCTTTTTATTTCTTACCAAACATTGCGATTGAGCCGACGGACAGTCACGGTTAGCATCAACCTGCATATTATAGTTGCGTTGTTTAACATCCCACGTTTATACTATTATATTTCAATAATCTTAAATACCTAAGAATCGCTATTCGAACGGGAATGGAGTAGTTATCCTGACATCAAAAAGTATAATGGTCTTGGGACCTCTTAAGTGACTAAACTATCTCCAAGGCTAATTTCATCACGTTTACAGCATAGACGATTCTATGCTAAGTGGTTTAAGGCGCCAAACATGTAATCTGGAGACCCAGGTTCAATTCCTGGTAGAATCATTTTTTCTTTCAATCTCTTTGTTGAATGTTTTCTGTTCCCAATTTATCTATAATACTTATTTATTTCAGAAACTACTACGAATCGTCTCTCGAATGGAAATAGAGTGGCGATCCGTTTAGGGTATCAAGGCTGTAAGTTGCGTTAATTCCCATGGTTTTGGAAATAAAACTCGTACTTGAAAGTTACTTGTTTTCCCAAATCTGTAAAATCGAGGATGCCTTAGGGGATTTTATATTGCGACTGCAGCAACAGGAAAGTGGATCTTCTAGTCTGAATATAGCCCATTGCGGTAACAAATTTCGGTGATCGTAGCGATTGGCGTACAGTATCTTGCATGTTAAATATTGGAGACTAAATCAAGGAAATTTAAAGCTTTTTTGTAAGAACCAACTTCACTAACATTCAGCTGAAGGTTTTATACCTCAAACCGTTGCACAAGCGCATCCATGATTGGTTAAAAAAAACTTTTAAAAAGAGCTGTGTGGTTAACTAATCGATGGAAATGTTAATGAGGAAAAGGATTATAGTTATATTTTATAATGGTGGTTATGTTGGTGATGGTAGTGGTGATGATGACCATGGTGGTAGTGGTGGTGGTCGTGACGGCCGTGGTTGTGGTGGTGTTGATGGTAGTTGCAATGGTCATGATGGTAGTGTTTGTACTGATGGCGGTGGTTGTGTGATGGTGGTAATAGTGATGGTCATGATGTGGGTGGTGGTACAAATGGCGGTAATTGTGCTACTGATTATGATGATTATGGTGGTCCTAATGGTGATGGTGGTAGTGATAATGCGAAGGTGATCGTGGTGATAGTAGTGATGATGGTGGTCATGATGGTAAGTGATAGTGGTGATAATCGGATGGTGGTTGTCATGATAGTGGTGGCCATGATGATGGTGGTGGTAGTAATGATTATTATGGTTTTCATGATGTTGGTGGTGGTGGTGTTGATGCCTTATGATGATGTTGGTATTCATGATGTTATTGTTGGTAAGTGTCGTGATGGTGATGGTGATAGTACCATGATAATGAATATGATGAATAGGGACATTCTATATATCATCCGTACTGCATACAAAAGTAAGATACTGGTGAAAAAGTAAGGACTTTTTTGGGTTCAGAACCTGAAGCTACAAATCTTATTTTGGTTAAGCATATATGTTGTAATGGCCTTGGTTCAGTGTATGTTGATTTGGATTGGCTAGAACCCTAAAACCAGAACTCATGAATTTGCATAATTTTAAAGTTTACTTCCATTGCCAATGAAAATTCATGATTTTCCTTGTTTGAAGTATATTTCTCTGTCCTTTTATTAACTTTCAAAAATACAATAAGTCGTAGAAAAGAAAAAAGGTAGTGAAAAAAGCAGACAAGAAACCGAAAAAAGATATGAAATCGTACATTTGCCTACTGAATTTAAAAAGTGCCGCGAGTTGCGCCATTCGTTTTCTTATTATCTTTTTAAAGTGTAACTAGTGCCCGACTTGTTTCTATTCTATAAACATCTGCAATGCATAAAAAAGTAGGATAATTGTAAAAAAGTAAGAACTTTGCACAAAAAAGATCTTTTCATGTTCAGAACCGGAAGCTACAAAGCTTATATCGGCTAAGCGTGTAATATTTTTATTGTCTTGGTTCAGTGAATCTTGATTTTGATTGGCTAGAAGAAAGCGACGCAGTTTTTATACTGTTTAGATCGTCAATGAAAATTTTATTGTTTATCACATTTGGACTATATTTCTTTTTTCTCTCAATGTTGTATCTACTGTAAATCGCAAAAAATGGAGAAAAGATTTTGAATTTAGCAAAGAAACAAGAAGTAAAAAATTTATTTAACCCGGTACTTGTTAGTTTTGTATTAATTGACTTTTAAAGATGCCGAGAGTTGCGCCCATCGCTTTCTTTTGAATTTGAAGTTCAATGGAAATTTATTATTTGACTGTTTCTAACTATTTCACTGACTGACTTGTTTCTATTCTTGCATCTAAGTGCATAAAAAAGTAAGAATATTTGGAAATGGCAAGAACATGGCACAAAATGGCCATTTTCGGCTTTAGAACCGGAAACTACAAAGGTCAATTCGGCAAAGCGAGTGCCTTGGTTTTTGATTGGTTAAAATCTGAAAAGCTGAACTCATTGGCATAATAAACTTGAGAAACGCTGTTGGGTTTCTTGTCAAGCTAATGTTGAGAGGATATCGGGAGGGTACGTAATTCTTGGGGCCTACAAAGGGGTGCTCAGATGTCGCTTGTCATGAATTTTTGGGCTTTTTGTCGCATCTTTTTCTAGTGCAAAATGTCTCTGTTGCATTTTCGTCTGAACAAAATGTCGCTGTCATAATTTTCTTTTTTAAGCAATTATTTGCTAACGCCAGATGAGACAGCATGAAGAGAAAAACAATACACTGCGTGACAAAAGAGTGAAGTGTTTTCAGTCTTGAATGATGCTTCATTGACTCTTTTTTAACAGGCCATCACAAAAGGCTCGTTTTACCGACCATTAGAACCTGCCTCTGTAATTTTTGTTTTTGAATCAGATCAGAAAAAAACACCTTGCCAGTCATCCGTCGCTGTCGGAACAACAGATGTCTCTGTCTCTGAACTGAATGCACTTTGTTGCTGTCGCAAATTGTCGTGCTTTTCTCGATAATTTCTGTCGCTTGTCGGTGCTTTGACAATTGTCTGTCGCCTCAATTTAAGACCGTGTCGCCTGTCGCCAAAACGCCTTTGTAGGCCCCATTCTTTTCTTCGTGTGCTCAACAGACAAGAGATTTTCATTCGCGATCGGTGTGGTAGTGGCGGACATGAAAGCATAAGCTACTTCGGCTGCTACACACAAATCAACAAAAAAACACTATTTCTATAGCATCTTTGTGTAAATTTAAATTGTAGTATGTTTCTTGTAGTATGTAATATATATTTTTGTAAATAGTGTGAAATAAATAAAATGAAAGTGAAAAAAGTAAAGTGAAGTGTTCAAAGTGAGCACGGAAAAAAGAAACGAAGAGATAGATTTTATCAACACGATAACATAAAACCCGAATCTTCAAGTGGCCACGTGAAAAGAACATGAATGGCGGCTATTTTAGTATTTTTTTTTATCTTTCAGTTCATTGCTATTAGCTTGTTATTTGTCTTATTTGCCTCGTTCTGAAGATGTTCAAAGAAATGATTTATCAGCTTTCATTTCTCACCTTTATAAACTACCCACCCTCTTCATTTCTATATCCGCATACATTAGATCTTTCTATATAAACCAATCAAGTTCTCTACATTTGCAACTGCTCTGACAATTTTAAAATAGCTCGAAGGTGTACGTGTGTTTTTTTTATGGTGATATATATATATATATATATGAGATATTTCTGGATGGATGATGTCATAGCTATTGCATCTTGGGGCCTGAGGAAAGTTACGGACAAAAATTTGCACAAAGTATGGCGGAGAAAGGTTACCAGCGTGTGGAGGAAGATGTTGTAGAACAACAGCCAGGTATTTCACCGTCATAATTCTTTTTATTTAACATAAGAGCACTTATTGAAACACTGCGCTAATTCTTAATAACTAATCGTGTCATTTGTAAAGAAACTTTGGGTCAGCCATATTTAATTAATTACTTCATACATTTCGAACACGAAAATTAGACATCCCTGATCAAATATGAATTTTTTCACTATTTGGATTCAAATATTGGGATAATTTCCGTACTGGGGCGTACTGGGTCCTGTTAGGTTAGGGTTAGGATTAGCTAGATAGAAATAGGTGAGATTTTTATGCATAAACTGTGCATAATTTACATTCAGTACGCCCCAATACGAGTCACGAAAGCTTAAATTAGGCTTTAGTAGGCTTTAGTAATTATAAATGAGGTCTGATGTTTCTTCTACAGAATTAAATATAAATTGCATATTTGTCATTCCACCCCCTCTGAGGAAGAGTGGGATGTAAACATCCAGAGACCCCTCTCCATGGAGAGGAGAGGTTGTATGCATCCAAGCACCCCCTTGGTGAAGAGAGGGGTTGTACACACCCAAAGTAGCCCCTTTGTGGGATAGGAGTTGTATGCATCCTTTTGGTGAATGGGAAGGATTATATATTCAAAGTCCAAAATCATTTAAAAAATATAATTTGCTTCTCAAATCTTCTATTTTTCAGTTTTTAAACTTTTTGATATACAGTTAAGCCTTCATCAGTTTTACTTAATAAGTCTTTTAGCAATTTCAATGACAGGACTAATAACGTTGTTAAGCTAATGCTAGATTGAGAACACTTCAAGTTTCAAATATAAAAGGTGCAGTAGTTATATACTTTCAAATTCCAAGAATACTATTTCATGGACATTATTTTTACATAGTATATATCCTATGTGGGGAACAGCTTTTTAATGGGCCCTGTGAGGTTACTTTATTGCCAGGATCTTTTTAAGATATCTGCCTTCTAGTCTCAAGTTTCAAGATTTAATTCTTTACTCTGCCAAGACTTAGGTAGGCATGGGTGGTGCATTTAGTAAGATCTCTGCCTTCTGACCACATGCATGGTCTTCAGTTCGATCTCCAGCTCTGCTGAGTGTTGATCATTTGTGTGATCTTCTTTTCCTTCTATCGCCTAAGCTAACTCAACTTTCTATCCTTTCGGAGTTGGTAAATGAGTACCAGTATGGGAGCATGGGAGCTAACCTGTATTGGATTAGTATCACCTTCAGGGGGAGTCAAGGAGTCTTATCTACTTAGCACTACAGACACTGGAGATAAGTACTGGCTTCATGGGCCACTTGGCTCATAAAATATTTTGTTTAGTTCTGCCAAGACTTGACTCAGTTTCCATTGAACTACAAGTTCGCTTAGTCGACTACCTACGTTCAGCTAACCTGTATTAGAGTATCATCCATGGAGAGTGAGATTTTCATCTGCCTAACATCAAAAATCCTTAGATAATTGCCAGCACCCTTAATTTATTACTAGTCATGCAGAAGGCTTTGGCTTTTCTTTCAGTACATTCATGCTCTTGCTCAATAAGCCAGCTTCTTATGGTGATGATCAAAACATTTCAGCACAGAAATGATTAAGCATGAATATTATCTCCTTTCACTTTCTTCAAAAGTTTTCATAACAGCTACAGTATACTCTAAAACCTCAAACTCAAGCCAAAGGGCTTAATCTCAAAAAAAAGCCCATCAAGAAAAGAAGCCCCTCTTTTGAGTTTGTAAAAATAATAGTATGATTGGGTTTCGTCTTAACAACGCCAGGTATTGGCAGAAAAAAATGATAGAGAAACAGAAACTTACAATTATTATGGTTTATCAATTTGATCATTTAATATCAGCAGATTTAAATCATTCTGTAGGCTAGACCAAAGTTCTTCTTGTCTGTGTTGTTTCTAATTATCACCTTTGTAAATGGCCTTTGCCCTGATGGCATCCTTTAATCTTGCAAACACATAGAATAGACAGGCTAGTTCAATTTACTAACAGAAGTTAATTTTTAATTGTGAGTATAATTTTCGCTTCTAAATGGTTTTGATGATAATCTAATAAGAACTAAAATTGATATGACAATGCTCCTTCTAAAAGTGCATACTAACTAAACCATAAAAGCAAATTTTATATTGGAAATGTTTTAAGAAGTACTGGCAATAATCATAGTATTTACATCAATCATTTCAAAACTAAACCCCCCCTGTATACTTTACAAAAGTAGCCTTGAAAAGAAGCCCATCTCAAAAACAAGCCCATCCAAGGACCTTAAAAAGAAAAGAAAAGTCCATGGGCTTGTTTTCAAGGTTTTACGGCATTTTTTCAATAAAAAAGAATGAGATATATAATAGTAGTGTTATCTCATAGTTTATTCAATAACATTTTTATTTCCATCCTTCTACTTTCACTTTGGTAGAAAATAAATTTCACTTTTAAATTTACCACTGTATTTGTGCAATCACTTTATATTTTTGTTGTTCATCACTAAGTATTATTAATTTTATT
>JANCMA020198038.1:0-13358 GCA_024336925.2 Zoanthus solanderi | reverse complement strand
TTGGTTCGTTTGTAGGATTTTTATTCACTCGTTGTGAAGAGTCGCTAAACTCACTCGTTCGCTGCGCTCACTCGTTCTTTTGCGACTCTTCACAACTCGTGAATAAAAATCATACGCGCTCACCAACCATGAAGTAATCTCTATTTCTTTAGCTAGATAAGTTAATAACTGGTTCATCTTTCGAGATGGAGCTATACAGGACTTGAAGAATTTCGGTACTCCAAATATGTTCAATACTCTTGGATCGGTTCTTTGGATTTGAGTCTCCAAGTTTTTGAAAAATTGTGAGCAAAAAAAGTAAGAAAGTTCTTTCTATTTCGAATACTTAGAAATGCCTTTGTGCTTAATAATAAGTCAAGGGATGTGTTACATTTTAACATTTTAAGGTAGCATAGAACGCATGTTTTTGTAACTTTGTAGCAAAATCATCAAGTAATGAGCAAATATCCATATGTAAAAAGAAAAACATTTTCCGTTATAGAATCGTTACTGCATTGCGTGTTTGGTGTGGAGGGGAATGAAGTCTGGCCAATTTGTCTAGAAAACTTTACCGAGTAATCTATATAAGAAAGGGAGTGAGACGCTGAACGCAATAAGCGAAGAAAGGAATGATAACATTGAGACAGTGCCTGGTCAGCGAATGCACCAGAATTTCCGCCTAGATCACACTAGAGAAGAAGTGGCGCAAGAGTGCCCACAGGCGGGAAAAACTAATACCCAGTCAGCGCCCTTGGAAGCGAAGTGTAGAGCCATCATTTGATTTTAAAAGGGATTGTGGCCAGCCAGTCAGCGAGAGCATCAATGCACACGATGTCCGAGCGCACAAGGTTTAATTAGTGTTACCCCAATTGAAACAAAATAGGGGGTGCTTGAAGTTTGTAGAGTGCAAGGTAACGATTGGGCGGTTGTGCAGGTGCGCATTATGCATGTTCACGATTTACCTGCTGCAGAGGTAACATACCATCAATGCTGCAGCATAAATTTTTGAGCCAAAAATAGGTCCCAGTGCGGTATGCTTACCAGATGGAGAACAAGAACAAAAAAACAGGGAGTCCCACAGAGGATAATTATACGGTTAGACGAATTTCTTCAAGTTGCACAGTATCGTTGTAGAGAACCAGGATGAACAAGTTGCAATATATGATTTGATAGTCAAAATGAACGAGTACCCTAGCGATTGTGGTGAAACGGCTTATAGCCGGAAGTACATAAAGAAAAAAACTGGAACATTTTGGTAGTGACATAATTACGAACATCAACGGAAAGACCAATTTTGTAACATTAAGAATCACAGCTACGCACATCCTTCAGGACTTCATGAATACCAGAATAGTGCAGTTGACAATAAGACGGAGGCGAAAAACATAGTAAAAGCCGCAGCGAAGCTTATATAAAACGATATCAAGCTAGTAAAATCATTAACTGAAGAATACCCGATACCGATACCGAGCCGGAGATGCAATCAAATATCTTGACCTCTACACTGGAACTCGTTTTAAAAAGACTGTTTTTAAGATCCCCCCTAGAAATCAGATCAAAATATATTCACCAAACCAAAACGATATTGCATACGAAGTGAGCCATCAAGCTGCAATATATATAATTACTAATGGCTTAAACGGAAGGAAGAAAAGATTTTTATTGAGCAACCAGAAGCGTACCAAAAGGAGAGTTTGTATCCCGTTACCTTCCTGTAGCTGTTTCACAGTTCATCATTATATTCTAACCTTAAGGTGTTTTTGAAATTTGCAGTAAATTAGGCAAAGATCGTATCAACTCCCTTTGAAACAACATACTATTTAATCGTAATCTTTTAATAATGTAACTCTCCCCTCTATCCATCCCACGCCATGGCAAAACCCTTGAGGCGTCACTGTTTTGTAACTCGATTAATATTAAGAAATTCTAAAACGGCGAACGTTTTTTGGTTTATTAGAGTTTTCACGTTCACTGTATATCCCGCACATGTTTTGCAAATCGACCATCATCCACACGATCCAGTAAGGTCGTCCATTAAATTGTGTCTAACTTGGTTAATGGCTCAATGAGCGCATTCTTACTAGAGATCATTAAATAACTTAAGGTAGGTAAATGATCTTCAGACTCGTTTCGACACAATAAATTATTGTATTTAGATTTATATTTAGATTGAAGTTTGAAAACCGAGTGTTGTTTATGCAATCGCTAAAATCGTTGGTAATAAAGTTAATGATGGCATGGCTGTGGTGAATAAAATTTAATTTACTTTGGTGTATAGTTGAAGTAAAACCAAGAAAAAAGATTCTATCCCAATTTTAAATCCTCCCTCGACGTGGTCAACACTCGTTACAACGGCACAAGCTGCATTATCAATTCCTGCCACTACTCCACTGCATTAAGGCCAAGGTTATGTGGTTTGTTTAGAGTGCATATGCTGTTTTCTGATTGTTAGTTACGAGTACAGGGTTGCAAAGAACCATGTGATCCACTCACTTTGCAGTCGGTTATCTTTCGAAAGCCTGAAAGTGGAAAAATGTGTTAGAGGAAAAGATGATCTACCAATATCTGGCTACCTAGGGCTTTAAATTCCGATTGAGGAGAGTGAGTGGGGAGAGTGAGGAAAGTGAACGAGGAGAGTGAGTGGGGAGAGCGAGGAAAGTGAGCGAGGATAGTGACTGGGGAGAGTGAGGAAAGTGAACGAGGAGAGTGAGTGGGGAGAGTGAGGAAAGTGAACGAGGAGTGTGACTGGGGAGAGTGAGGAAAGTGAACGAGGAGAGTGAGTGGGGAGAGTGAGGAAAGTGAACGAGGAGAGTGAGTGGGGAGAGTGAGGAAAGTGAACGAGGAGAGTGACTGGGGAGAGTGAGGAAAGTGAACGAGGAGAGTGAGTGGGGAGAGTGAGGAAAGTGAACGAGAAGAGTGAGTGGGGAAAGTGAGGAAAGTGAACAAGGAGAGTGAGTGGGGAGAGCGAAGTAGGGAGAGTGAATGGGAAGAGTGAGCGAGGAGAGTGCTTGGGGAAAGTGTGTGGGGAGAGTTAGCAAAGTGAGCGAGGAGAGTAAGTGGGGAGAGTGAAGAAAGTAAACGAGGAGCGCAAGTGGGGAGAGTGAGTAGGGAGAGTGAATGGGAAGAATGAGTGGGCAGAGTAAGCGAGGACAGTGAGCGAGGGCAGTGAGTTAGGAGAGTGAGTGGGGCGAGTGAGTGGGGAGAGTTAGGAAAGTAAGTGAGGAGAGTGAGTGGGAGAGCGAGTAGAGAGATTGAAGAGAGTGATTGGGGGGAGAGTTAGAAAAGTAGGCGAGGAGAGTGAGTGGGAGAGTGAATGTGGGAGAGTGAGAAAAGTGAGTGGGAGAGTGAGTAGAAAAAATGATTGGCGAAAGTGAATGGGGAGAATGATTGGGGACAGTAAGTGGGGAAAGTGAGTGGGGACAGTAAGTGGGGTCATGTACCTTCCCACCAAATGGGCTTCTTAAAATTGAAATCAGTAATTAGATTACGTGCTTTTAAAGCAGATATTGGGCAACTTGAGACCTCATCATTGGGTTTCAATCTACACGTAGCATTTTGAAACCTCTTGGAAATGATACATGTAATGTTCACAAATCACATTAGTTTAGGGTTTTACTACACAATTTTTAACGTTAGTTGATTGAAATGTGATTCACTAACCATAGTTAACCTTTTCAACAGTGAGACCGAATTTTTAAGACTGATCATGGTTGTATAAGTGCGGTCTCATGGAAAGCAACATAACTATAGTTTTAAAACCTCCCTGAATAGCACGGTTTATCAGTAGTCTATCGAAATTATTCGGTTTGTCAAATACTAAACAGCTGGGTATAAAATAAAATTTTGCTAAAGACTCTAATTTTTCAGATGTTTTCTCTTGATGCGTTCACACAATTAAAGATCACTTTGAATAAAGGTTTATTAACACATCCTAATGGAAAATTGGTGAATCATTTTTTCACGTGAAAGTAAGCTACCGAGAGATAAGCTTGTGAGTATTCTAAATACGTGCCAAATATTACAATATTTATTTTAAGTATCGTTTTATCAACAACTCACCAAAAAATTTGGAGCCGGGATAACTAGGGTTTGGTAATTTACCTTGTAGTGGACTTAAAGTCCTGTTGTAAATCTACCTGCCTTTGGCTAATTGTTAAATAAATAAATAAATAAATAAATTAATTAATTAATAAATAAATACATAAACCAGCCTGCGTGATACCTCACTAACATCCTACAAACAAAGTGGTTTGAGCTTTTTCTTAAAGCGAATTATTGATGATATTATCATTTAAAGAGAAAATAACTAGCGGTAAACTAGTGCTTCAGTGTTTCTAAAAAAACAATTTAGTGATAAATATGTAAATTCTACACCGTATAAAAAGAGAAAACATACTGATGTTTCGGACGTTAGTCCTTTGTCGGAGTATGAAGAACGAAGGACTAACGTCCGAAACGTCAGTAAGTTTTCTCTTTTTATACGGTGTAGAATTTACATATTTATCACTAAATTGTTTCTTTAGAAACACCGACGCAGCTCACACTAGTTTAGTGCTAGTTATTTTCTCTTTAAGATAATTTCAATGTAGCCGGCAAAAATTCGCTTTTCTATTTCTGAGGTTTTGTACGTTCGCCTTTAACGGTACTGTTCGACGAAAAGTTCAGCTTCTTAGGTGTTTCCATAGTTTCTGTATAACTATTAACAATCTCAGCAAACACTTTTGAACAACTCTATACGTTATAGTTTGTACTGTTAGCATGGTGCCCTGTGAAACGAATATCTTAAACGTATTTACTCAACCGGTCGGCAACGGTGTTCGGTTGCGTGTTGGTGCATTTTAAAATATTTATTACATTGATAACAAATATTTTCATTCAGCACGGTCAGTAAAAGGATGGCTTACTAATCATGTTTCTGATACACTGAAAATAGTTTTGGCTATGTTGTTGACATTAGCTTCATTCTAGATGCGAAGTACGCAATGACTTTGGGAAGGTGGCCACCTCGGCGGAACTCATTATTGAAGAAGCTCTGGCGATGCCATACTTCAAGCAAGAACTCAAAAGCGTTGAAGTCAGCGAGAGGGAGGCAGTTCGTTTTGATGTTCGTGCAGCGGGTAAACCACTTCCAGTTGTGGAATGGTTCAAGGTAAAAAAAAAATCTGCCCTGTTTTGATTAACCAGATTGAAGATTCAACAAATGAGATCTAGGTCTGGCAATTATACGTACTAACTTAACTGAATTTTCGAAGGAATTATAATTACCATAAACAAAATAATGTATAAAAGTATAAGATATTTGCCAAACTTTGTAGGAGTTGTAGCATACAGTCCACCATATACATGTTTCTAGATCTGTTTAAAACTGTTGAAGCGATTTTTTTAAAAGCTTATATATATATATATACATAAGTATACAATGTGCCCTCCCGGTTACCACCATAATGGCATTATAGCAGCTCGTGGACTTGGGCACACGATGTACGATATATATAATGCTACTTTTACGTATCGGTCAGAATATAATAGCTCATATCTCGTACTTTTCAAATGTGAAATGAAATCTACTTAGCAGGCGGTAACGCTAGCAAGAGGCAATGTAAGTGGCGTTTAACATCTGTCCAACATCGAAACGCAGAAATTACTTAAAAATGTGATCAAGGCGAGATTGGAACAATCATGGAGTATTTTTGAATATAAAACCTAGAATGTTTACTATTAATCACGTAAGCCTTACGGGAGAAAAAGTCGTGCTTTCAGCACCATTGCTAAACATGGTTCGCTTTATTCTTTAGGACGGCAAAAAACTTGAGGATAAAGGAAGGGTAGTAATTATTGACGATGTTGATGACAACGACTTAGAGTTGTTTTCCTTGGCAATCGAAGACTGCAAAGTTACTGACACAGGGGAGTACAAGTGCGTTGCTTTGAATGAAGCTGGAAAAGTTGAAACTGTGGGAGAATTGACCGTATTTCCTAAGTTAGATGGTAAGTCTGCGACTAAAGCAAAACAGTAAAGGGAACCGTGGCTGTCCAACAATATAAGTCTCAAATAAGAGTTTTCCTCAACTTGTGTCTACATTAGCAACTCAAATTTGATAATTCTCTCTATATAATTCATGCTAAGTGATTTGTTTTGATCACTGAAATTCCTGCGGGTTGCTATTTTGAAATGTGACGTAGTTGCGTTTAAGTGACAGACCCCCACTTCGTTCATTGCTATTGTTTTTATGAAGAGTAGAGACTGGAATTACAACGCACACACGCCACTTCAAGATGGCCGCCCGCAGGAAAATCAATAATCAAAACAAATCGCTTGGCGTGAACTACATACAGATATCAAATTTGAACTGCTGATGTTGACACAAGTTGAGGAAAACTTTTATTTGAGATTAATATTGTTGGACAGCCGAGGTTCCCTTTAAGTAAATCTCGGTTTTCCGCAAACTGGCTTGCATCTCTTTGTCGGAATAAGGTTAAGAGTTATGTACATTATTCTGAGATTCATTCTAAGGTCTAGGTAAGATATAGGAAGATTCTTTATTGAGGTTTTTGAGTACTTCTAAGATAAATTGCGATCAAGCGCTGTTGTGACGTTCAAGATATAAAGCACGAATGGAGTAGAATTGTCGAACTCTTTTTATATTTTTTTTTCAAAGACCGTTTTGAAATAATTCCTTTATTTTCAATTTTACGTCGTTTAAAGTTTTCTAAAGTTAGCGAATCATTCGAGCAAAGTTTTAGTCTATTAGAAATATATATCGAGAACTATGCATATCTTTCATAAAACAATAAAACGACTACTGTAACTTAACCAATTGAAATTACATGTTTGGGTTGACAGTAAAATCACCATCTGAAGGAGTGCCACCACAGTTCGTACTTCAGTTAAGTCACGTGGAAGTAACAGAGGGAAACCCGGCTAAGCTTGAGTGCCGTGTTGTTGGTGCCCCAGTGCCCACTGTAAAATGGTTTCGTGACGATGAACCATTAGAAAGCAGTGATCGAGTGGCGATCACTTATGATGGTCAGCTGTGCGAGGTTAACTTCACCGTCACTGACTTTGAGGATGAAGGTGAGTATAAATGTATTGCCTCCAATGAATTTGGCGAGGATTCATCGACTGCAGAGTTACTCGTGAACGAACCAATGACACCGATCACCCCCAGTCCCACCCCCATTGTGGAAGCCGTTATGCCCGTTAGCAAGCAGCCACTACAGTTCACGTTACCATTAAAAGAACCTATTAAGGAACCAGGCAAGACATTCGATGAGAAACCATTTGAAGGAAAGTCCAAACCAAAAGAGAAAGTACCGGTAGAGCCTGAACCTACAATCCAAGAGAAAGTTGCACCAGTTGCGTTTGCTCCAATGCAATTTACTTTACCATTGAAAGAAGACGAAATCGGTAACGTCCCACCAGCCTTTATTGAGAAGCCCAGTGATGTAGAAGTTGTTGAGGGAAACCCCGTAACTCTTTCTGCCGTTATCACAGGTAAACCCCAGCCAGAAGTGATGTGGTACATAGAAGAAGATAAGATCAAAACCAGTGAAAGAATCAAAGTTGAACAAGAAAAAAACAAGTACAGACTGATGATTAAAGAGGTCGAAGTTGATGATGAAGGAGTATATAGGTGTGTCGCTGTTAACCCAGCAGGAAAGGCCTCCTGTGATGCAGAGATTCTAGTTGAAGGTTCGTGTAGTATATCACAAAGTATGTATCCTCTGCGTGCCTATACAGGGTCTCCACATAGCTCCTTCTTTGTTCCCTGTCGATCCTCCATAACCAACACATCGTCCATTTTTTCCCAGTTAAATTATTTTCTTTAGCTGTAACTCTATTTCCCATTGTTTTTTTTTCTCTTATTCATCTCCATATTCTGTTCCTACATTCATTGTATCAATCGAATCTTATATTTACTTATCCTCAATTACTAGGGTTAGACAACCTTTTCAATGTTACTTGTCAAAGTTTATCCAGGAAACGTGATAAATTTTATTTTGAAGCTCGCCTTGGGGTTTACGATTTAAAAATACAGTCGACTCATCTTAATCAGGATACGTCGGGAAAAGAAGCTAAAATATCCCCTTTAACCAGTTTTCCCAATAAAGCAACGTGAATGTGGTTACTGGTATAGTAAAGGGGAGGAACGCAATATGTAAACACGCAAGTAACTTATAATAAGCTAGTTTTAAATGCTTTAATGTATATGAATGTCGATAAAATAAAGAATAGAGACGAATACAGTGCTATTCAAGATAGCGTACATGTGGGTGTCAAGTAGGGGCCAGTGAAATGGTTTTCAAGCTTATGTCACAGATTTAACATACTGGAAAGGAATTTATTATTGGATCAGTTATGGATTTTGAGTAATTTTGTAAATAAAACTGTTTTAATAATGTTTTCATTACTTGTTTGTTTAATTAAGGACCTGACAAAAATTAGCAGGATGATGTAATGGGAGATTACAACATTTTGAGACACTAAAAACAATAGAGTTGAGAAAAAATCGGCCATGAAAGTGTTTATTTGAGACAGCAAGAATAGTTTAATTTGTTGACTTTTGTTTAAAAAATGCATTAATTGTGATTAAGATGTTTTTTTGTTTCTAAGATAAAGAAGTCCCTGTAAAACCAGTCGTGGAAAAACCAGTTGAAGCAAAGCCTCAAGAAGTTGTTGAGAAACCTCCAAAAGTTGCTGAGAAACTTCCAAAAGTCGCTGAAAAACCTCCGAAAGTCGCTGAAAAACCTCCAAAAGTCGCTGAAAAACCTCCAAAAGTTGCTGAAAAACCCAAATCGCAAGCCAAGCTTCCTGTGATAATTAAAGAACTGGAAGATGTAGATGCAGAGGAAGGTGAAAAAGTGACACTGGAAGTAAAATTTAAAAGTGACACCAAAGCAACTGTGAAATGGAAGAAAGATGCCAAAGTGTTCTACGGCAGCAGTCGGGCGAAGATTATCACCGATGATAAAAGTAGCCGTGTTGTATTTGAAAAAGTGAAAGAAGAAGATGAGGCCTTGTATGAGTGCATTGTGAAAAACGCAGCCGGTGATGTAGGCACTTCGGGAGAGTTAATTCTTCTTGGTTAGTACTATTTCATCATCAATTGTATAATCTATCTGAATTCAAAAAAGTTAGAATTTTTTTTAGATCATTTTTAAATTCAAATATCTATACTAAAGTGTTTTTGTTTTAAATTTTGCTTGCCACAATAAAATATTACATAGGCTAAAACATACCCAATAAAGTGGCAGAAACACATCAAACACCGCCAGGGTTACGCTAAGAGATCCTCTCCCATCGAAACTATGTCGAAAAAATGGACAATAAATCTCTCTTTAAAGTGACAGACAAGTAATTAAATTTAACAGTGTAATGTTTCAAGAAAAGAAATAGATTTCGAAATGTTTTATATATTTTGCGAATGGTGAAAGCGTGAGTAGAATCGTCCCTGTGTTAATGAAACTGTAATATTGTGAGCGTTGGAATAAACCGGTGATTTATTAGGAAACGTGCGAGTGCACTTTCGACAATTAAAGTCATTTTAACTAAAAGGCACTGAAAGAAGGCCACTAATAGCATATGGGCTCAAACATTTCAAACGATTGTTTCTTACTAGCACAGTTTTACCTTTACAATGTTCAATTGATATGTATTTTCATACATTTCACAGTATCCAATACAGATTAAATACATTTTTACTATATATATCTAACTATATAACCAGCAGATTTCAAAACAAATGCCTTGGATTCGAACTTTTTCAATCTATTTTAAATAAGTTTTTTTTTTTGGCAGCTTGACTTTGCAACATAACTTTCATGGCTTTAATTACGTTTTTCCACGTCATGACATATACTCTTGGTATTCAAAAATTTAAAATAAGTTATTTTATATTGTCATTGATTTTAATTACACAATTGATTTGCATATTTTTTTTTTCTACAGAAACCGAGGACGAGGAAGAAAAGTGAGTCATGTCTTAGCTTTCTTTTTTTTATGAAGAAAAGTGTGTTTTTATTAAATGTTATATAAAAGAGGGCTTTAACGACGCCACGCAGAACCAACATGTTCTTTTAGAGCTTTTATGGAAATCCAAACAGAAGTTGTTTTCAAAAAACAAAACTGTAAATTTTCATCATTTTACATAAAATTGGTACATTATTCAGAGCTCAGAATTCCACTCACTGGTCGATCGCTGAGTGTTGGTGACTAGATTTTCAGAATTTGTCACAATCAGGCTAATCAACTTTCGTCCGGTAGCGCAGGATAATTAGTATTCAAATTTGAATTTTTATTATTATACGATGAAATCAATCAGAACAGGTAGCTGGTTAGTAGCTGCAAATTTAAATCCATCGACAGTTTTGATTGCCGAAAACGTTGGTTTAGCCAAATTACCGAATGACGTTTTCGGAACTAGTTTGGGTCAAGATATCGTTAATGAAAAATTAAGTCGACATCGCATTGCAGTGGTATTGGTGGGCTTTCGCGTGCTGTATCTCTCTTGCTATTTTCAGTAGAGTTTTCTTGCAACATTTAAAATTATTATCTTATGTAAAGCATGTATTAATTGATTTGGCGACCAAAATTTATAATCTGGAGATCAATTTTTTGCCTTTAGTCACCAGCTGGCTCACCAGGGCAAGAAATATTAATTTCGAGCCCTGTAATATTTCGATACTGACAAACTCACTGAAACTTTTCAGGATCCTACCCCCCAAGTTGTTGGACAGGTTTGGTAACGTAACCAAACATGAAGGTGAAGAGTTAGTACTAAGCGTGCGAGTGACTGGAACCCAACCAATTCAGGTCACATGGATAAAAGGCGACACTACGCTGAAGTCTGGCGAGAGAATTCATATATCAACAGAAGGAGAAAAACACACATTGACCATAAAACCTGTTGAACAGGATGATGAGGGAGATTATTTGATCGTTGCTAAGAATACAGTTGGCATTGATAAGTGGGAAGCGGAGGTACTTGTTGAAGGTAAAGGAATATTTGCTCGTCAAACACTACTTTTCTCTTTTACGCTTTTGCTGAAATGCTACTGATCTCTATAACAGTAAGTAGATTGATTCTCATGACGTTAAACCTATTTCTGGATATTTTGCTGCTGACTTGATAGATTATCTTAGTATTTTACCAAAGCAATCGATATCCATTTTCGCGAGCTCTGATTGGCTCTCGTAACTCGCGATATCTGAGACTGTTCGTTGATTTTGAGGCAGAAGTCAAAGAGACAGGAAGCGCACGTGCTAAAAATAGAAAAAAAGTTTAATTTGAAAATATAGTGCATTTATCCCATTATTTTTGTAAATACTAAAACAACTATGCCCCTCAGGGTCGGTGCCTAGCGCCAGATATATATCTCCCCTTTAGCTGTTATTAATTATAAATCCTAAGACCCTCTTCAAATGTCGAACTTTATATTTGAGGACGTTCTATTGTTCCTGCTTATTTGTATCAAACTCGCCAGATGTAAAATTCGAGTTAGGATTACTTTATTTTACCGTTTTTTCTACTGTAGAAATAAAAGAAGAGGCTATGCCAGTTGTGAAGAAAGAACCAAAAGAAGAGGAAAAAGTGGAAGGTAAATTAAAATCGAACTTACTTAGTAAATATTATGTAACCCTGGTTTAATTAAATATATGTTCTGTATATATTACCCTACCAAAGGCTCAAGTATTGTTCTTTTAAACTAAGTGGCCATGGAATGTTTTCAGCTATAGGTAATAAACGAACAATTAGATTTTTGATAACCTATTCACCTCTATTGTTTTACAATACAATTTTGGGTTTGAAAATAAAAGATGAAAATAAAATTACAGCTGAAAGGACTTTGATTATTTTTTTCCGTACCCAGGCCTAATTTCGATTTTGGAAAAAAAAAAACTCTAAATATATTTAAAAATTCTCGTTGATCAATTTATACTAGTTACCCTACAATGATATATGATGCTTGAGTTTAGTTTCGTGTCTTTTTTTGGCTTTGCATTTGTATTCATGGCAGCAACTGTTCTTTTAACAGAACCTAAGTTAATTACACCATTTGCTGAGGAGTCCGAAGTGCTTGAGGGAGACTTTGTTAGACTCGAATGCCGCATGGGCGGAGGCTCTGCAGACGAAGTCACGTGGTTAAAAGATGACGAACCGCTGCAGGAAAGTAATCGCATCACGTTTGAAAATGATGGTAATCTACATGTCCTAACTATCGAAGCTGCTGAACCTGATGACGAAGCTGAATACAAGTGTCAAGTGACCAATCCAAAGGGTACCGTGTCAACAGTCACGGAGCTAATAGTTGAAGAAGCAATGTGTTTACCAGTATTTAAACAAGGTTTAGCGTCCGTTGAAGCCAATGAGGGAGACGCTTTACGCTTTGATATTTGCGTGGCGGGGAATCCAGAACCTGTCGTGGAATGGTTCAAAGAAGGAGTCCAACTTGAAGACAAAGGCAATGTTGTTATCATTGATGACGTTGATGATCAAAACAAGGAGCTGTTCTGCCTCTTATTAGAAAATTGCAGCGTTAACGATGCTGGTGAATACAAAGCGGTAGCCATGAACGAGGCAGGGAAGTCAGAAAGTGTGTGCCAAGTTATCGTTACACGGAAAACAGTTCCACCGGAGTTTGCAGAGGAAATGGAAGAGGTTGGTTATGATTTTATTTGGCTCGTATTGTTAAATATTTAAACTAAATACAGTTATTTTTTGAATGAATGAACATGTTTGTTGCTCCCGGCATCTTACGTTAATAAAAAAGTTAGGGCTATTTTATCTTGAACAAGATAAAATAGATCATGAACAAGTCTTTATTCTGATTTAGCTGTATTATGTATTTAAGGTTCCCATGGAAGCTTCGCAAGGTGATGACATCAGAATGGCGGTTAGTGTAAAGGGTTATCCAGTTCCCGAAGTGAGTTGGTACAAAGATGATCTTCCCGTTATAGAGAGTGACAAGCATATAACATCTCACGATGATGCTACAAGTGCGTTGATGATTAAAAACGTGACGTCAGAAGACTCGGGTGTTTACAAGTGTGAAGCGAAAAGTGATCAGGGTAGCGTTGCAAAGCGCTTTCTTCTTGAAGGTATTGGCTGATATTTTTTGAATGAATCATTAGTTGCTTAGCAAGTACTATTAATTAGAATTAAAAACATATAAAAGGTTGTCTTTAAAGGGAATTCCACGTTAAACTTCTCGAATAGTATACAGTCGCAGAAATAACGAAGCTATTCACATCATTTACTGTGACTGACGATGGCGTTTTAGTTGAAATCTTTTTACTCGAGTTACCACGAGTCAACGTTTGGGTTTGATTTCTTTTTCTTTTTTCTTTTTTCTTTTTTCTTCATGTCGCGATTAGCGAT
>JANCMA020197930.1:0-13359 GCA_024336925.2 Zoanthus solanderi | reverse complement strand
GTGTGTAATACACCAAGTCCACACTTTGATTAGGACACTATATTAGATGCTACATGATGTGTTTCTTTGATCATATGAACAAACTGATGAGGTCTGGAGGGACAAACAAAGAATATTATGGTATTTTACTAATAGCTAATTCCATTTTGCTAAATGTGTTAAATAATGTTTAGTCATTCTATTTACATAGAAATCAGTAGAGAAAGTTTTTACAAATTCTGTTAATAGAGATTTGTTATTTTATTACCTGTGTATAGAGTATTAGTCGTTATGAATAGCGGTAATGAGATATTTAGCGGCACCATTTCCTCATTCATGATAATTTGTTTAAGTAATGTAAGTTAAAGATAGTGAATGTGTCAGGCTCCAAGCGGCTTTGACTGCCTCTTGTTAGGTATGCACATAACAAGTTGTCTGAAAAAATGGCTTCCAGAGGAGAGTAAAGTTGCTGATGCTCCCGAAGAAAATTTGGAAAATCACAAGAAACCGTAACTATCTTCTTCTTTGTGTTTCGTTTGCGTTATCACTTTTCTTTCACTCCATTTTCAATTTGTATAGTCAAGAATGGGTTTGAAAAATACATATTAGCAACACGAATTATTGCGTCCACTAATCCATAAGGACGTAACAAAATGTACTTGCTGTCCTACGAGACCTTGTAGCTCAGCAAATAGAACGTATATCTGATGTTCGGGGATCATAGATTCAAATTCTGTTATGGCCGGGTCAGAGTTTTTCTTAAAAATTGTTGGCATTGAAAGAGAAGACAAAATTTTGATTTCCCATAAACTTATATATTATTGTCGTTGTTGTTGTTGTTATTATTATTATTATTATTATTATTATTATTATTATTATTAATATTAATTTATATAGCGATAACAATGATGCCCAGGAGGATATTGTTGGGTCGTGCATGGAACCGTCAGCAGAAGAAAAGGAGCGTCTAGGGGCACTTGGTGATGACGATAGCGATGACCAAGAGGTAGCAGAAACACCTCAACAATGTAGTGAGGAGCGTGAACCAGATTGGGGTCAGCCGTTACTGCCCCTGCCAGACAAAAGTAAGCTTCCGCAACTGGTTTTCTAAGGTATAGAAAACGTGTTAAGTTTATAAAAATCTGAAATTGCATGAAAAAAAAATTAATAGCCAGTTGAAAATAACCAGGATAACTGTCAAATTTAAAACGTTTACCACTTTGTGAGAACATTTGAAGGGAGCAGTTTAAACTAGTTGTATATAATAGGGATACTAGCTTGTACTTGTAGTATTTTGGGGGATCTAAATGATTAATTTGGTACTTTGTAGGGTTTGTTAATGAAAAACTGAACTTATTTTATTGAAAAGGTATTTTAGGAGTGCAAAAACAAAACAAGAAAGTCATAATTTTTCGGTTTCCTCCTGCTTTTGTGAAATCACTTGAAAGGTTGCCGGTTTAGTGATAGGTATGACGATCTATCTTTAAAGAATACAGGGGTGTAGTAGATGAACAACTGTAAAGGCCATGACGCTTTGAAATTATAGACAGCTTTTATCGTGTAAGGCATTTTCTAGGGTCAAGAATTATCACACCTTGCTATTGTTTGGAATATCTTTTTTCGCATCTCCCGACGAACATCCCGACCGTTTTCACCCAGCGTCCCTGTGTAACAAAAGCGAGTTTTTTTGAGCTTCTTAAGTACCGGATATACCCCTTTCCTTCCCCGGGAACACGTGATTTAAACAATGTTTAGAGTATCAGTAAAAGAGTATGAAAGTGGCGAACGGTTCAAGTTAGAACCATTCTCAGCTTGTTACTCTATTTATAGCGATGATCAATTATTTCAACCAAGACTTCATCAAATTAAATCACGCATAATACATTTTAGGATTGAGTTGCGGCAGGAAATCAATCATTTTAATTGTTACATTACAATATATTGTTTTAATCTGCAGCAGTTGAAAGTTACAAGAACCTGCTCAATACTGTCAATCCTTGGAAACTAACAGGAGTTGAAAGACTAATGTTTGCACATGTTCTGCTCAAACGGTTTCGTGACAAAGCAAAACGAGAGTTTTTACAGCTACAACAAGAATACATGGCGGTAAAAAATTTAATTTTAAAACGCTTTATCCAAACTTTGCCTCGTGAATGAAAGTTGTTTTGATAATCTAGTGAATGTGTCGTTACATGTAGTGAATTTTGTTACATTTCTTTGTTTTCCAGAAACATGATGAACTTCAACTTTCAAAGAGGAGGTTTGATGCGCAAGTTTTAAAAAGGTGTGACATCATTGGAATGACTGTAACCGGTGCTACCATGCGATCGAACATTTTGGGTAAGCTTCACGTTTAAATGTAAGAATGGCATTATAGTATCCATAACAATCTGATTCGGCCCTAAAGCTTTGTTACTATAATTCTTGGAAGCTTTGAGTGATGCCACTTAAATGCTTATATAAATTTTCCCTAGTTTTAGCTATTGCTAATGTCTAGGGTTTAGGCCAGTCACAGTCGCCGCAGAAGGTGGGTGGCTCTGATATTATCTAAACAGAGCGCTGAGGCGGATTTAAATTTTTCAATGGTAGGTGCAGAAACGGTAGAATTTGGTAGACAGTTCCAGGTTCTGATGGTTCTTGGAAAAAATGAATAAGAGAAGGCCAGAACATCACTGTTAACTTGTCTATATTTAAAATAGTTATATCTAGAGGAACGGGGATTTTCCTTAACACAATGAGGAAAGCAGATGTTTACCAGGTTGTTACGGATTTTGTAGAACATGGTACATTAAGAATGATCGCAACCTTCGCGCTTTTTTAGTTAAAGGAATACTGCCCTCCGATAAAGAACCTGGCACTTTTCGTTATTCTCGTAAACCATGCATTACATTTGTGATTTCACGTACCTCTGTTACAGGCCCTAAATCCAATCTTAACATTACCGATCATTTCGACTGCACTACAACTAACGTTGTTTATTGCATTCAGTGTTCTAAATGTAACCAGTTGTACATCGGGGAAACTGGACGCCGTTTTGGTGACCGCATCAGAGACCACATATATGACAAAGTCATACGCAAAATAGGTTTATCTAAACCCGTCTCTCGCCACTTTAATTCTTCCAATCATTCCATTTCAAATTTTTATGCATTCGGTCTATTTGTCATCAACGGCGGCAATGATTGTCGCAAAACTAAAGAAATGCGGCTCATTCACACTTTGGGCATACTTAGTCCCCACGGGACTAAATTATGGGAAATTCTCGCTTCGCTACCAAGGACCAAAAGTCTTAAACGACATAAACATTTCGATTAAAAGTTCATCTTTACCAGTTTTTAAAGCAAAATTCATTGCTTTTTAAACCACTGATCCGCAATAAAAAAGCTGCTGATACAAAAATATCAAGATTTTTGTGGACGGGGCCTTCAACTTGAGAGAGCTTTTCAAGAGGACAATGCAGTTTCTAAGAAGATTTCGCGGTTCCAAAATACTCAAAGCAGATGAATGGCAAAACCATTGATGAGCTTTACATTCTTATTAAAACCTCCATTACATAGCTAGTACAGGTACAGTATTTAACGTATCCGTCTCATTGTTTATTAAAACATTTCAATATTGGACATTCATTTTTGTAATCCTATTAGAAAATGAAGCATGCTAATTGGGCGAAAAGTGTATACAAGTAGCTGCCTATAGCCTAAGTCATGTGGGTTCCTTAGTTAATTGCCTAAAAAACGTTTTATCCAAACGTTTGGCTAGCTTCACATTCACAACAAGATCTAATTTCCTGAGTGTACGCCACATATTTCTGCTTTACGACTCTTCGAGCCTCAGTACTTTCTGGCTGGTCTTCATATTCTCCATCCCATCGCAAGAACTGCAGTTTAAGAACTTTCTGCTGACACATGCCAAGGAAAGAATGCCCTAAGCAGGCACCACTTCCCGTATTGCTCGTGCTGCTGCTCGTGCTGCTGCTGCTGGCAGTTTGACAAACCAATTCGCTTATTTCCTGAGGAAATTTGTTACTTTCCAATGTTGTCTTGTACCAGCACATGTCACACATGTGGTAAAGCCCTGTTTCGCTATTTCGACTGGCCTTTCCTATGCATGAAAGCACTTCCGAAACTGGCGATCTCTTTACTCTGCGTGAACGGGATTGAGGGTGATCCTCTGATAAGGTACTGTCACGCATTGGTTGTGATGGTTGTGTTGAGGATGCAGAGGACTGTTGGAAGTTTTGGAAAATTCCGACACTCGAAGGAAAAGTGAAGTTACATGCATCTTGAGACGTTATGCCAACAAACCTAAAGAATAAAATGGAACCACTCAAAAATTTTAAGAAGTAAAACAATTCAAATATTATTGCTAGCAACATTGTATCCAAAAATATTGTATTGTGGGATAGCAGAACAAAAAAAATCCATTGTTTTTTTTGACATACACTCGCAAAGGATTCTGAAGACAAGGGCCGGGCTATTCCGCTTTCCTTCTAATCTCAGCGCGTAAAATTTTGTGTTGAGGTCTTGTTAGTAAATTTGTGCGTTTTGATACGATGCAAGTCAGGTCTTAAGCAAGCTCCCTCACTCTAGTTGTGGCTACGTATACTGCGTCGATATACGGTAGCCACTTTGTTATCTCCTGGTAAGTGAGTGTTACACCACAACAGGAAGCCTAGGTAAGTCACCAAATACCACAGGAAGCCCGCAAAACTTTGATACGTTGTTCGGAATCAATCAAAAGTCAGCTGATAAACTTGCCAACATTCTAAACTAGATTCAAACGGTTTTCTTAACTATCTATGTACTATAAATTTCTTCGCATTCCAAGTCTACTTGCAGTAGCCACAAGTGCTTAAAAAGCGCCTTTCATTCATAGAAGAATTTGCCTTAAATAACTTCGAGTTCGCGTTGAAACCATTATTTTAAATGTTATTATGTTGTTATGTTCATTGTTACTTCTTCAAATAGATAAATAAACAATATTTATAATGATGATGATAATGATAATAATAATAATAATAATAATAATAATAATAATAATGATAATAGTAAGACACACAACAAGAAGAAGAAAAACAATAACAAGAAAATGCAATGAAATGTCTGATGTTTTTGAGGAAAGATTACGGAAATATCAACTGCATCGAAGTTTAATTGAAATTGATTAACATATTGTATGCAATGGCCAGTAAGTTATTATGGAGTTAATGTCTTTGAGGTTGTTTAGATGTTTGAATCTTATCCTCATCAACTTTATTTTAATATACAGTTTGTGTGTCAAATGAAAATTTTAAATTAAAATACATTAGATGGAAAGTTAATCTAGTTTTGTCACAAAATTAATGTGAACTTATGGTTACTTAAAAACAAATTTTAAAATATTTTTCTATGATATAGTATTTTATAAGTAGTAGTACACCAGTTTTGATCCGGTTTTGTCCCCATTGATGAGGGTGGCCAGATTCACCCCATTCCCGGCATGACCATCTTCACACCCTTTTGCCACTTTGAGCGATTAAGGGCATCCTCCTTCTTCAAACCAATCTTCATGATATTATCCTCCACTTCATTTTTCCAGTTCTTCCTCAGCCATCCCCTCCTTCTCTGGCCTTCCACCTTGAAACACAACGCCTTTCTTAAATGTCATCCTCCTCCCTCCTCAAAACATGTCCATACTATTTGCTTTTGCCAACTTTTCTATTGTTTGTTTCAATCCCTACATAACCATCAATTCCTCAGTGTTTTTTTTGTCCATCAATCTCACACCACACATTGCTCTTCTCATAGCTCTTTCGGTTCGCCTGAGATTTGCCACCTCATTTTCCTTTAAACACCATATCTCACTACCATAAAGCATAGCAGATCGCACACAGGATTGATATATCCTTCCCTTCATCTTCAGCAAAAACTTTCCCTCTAAATTATACCCATCCAAGTCTTGCTGTTACTGTCATCTCACACCAACCACTGACATTCAGTCTGTCACCCAAATAGCAAAACCTTTTTACCGTTTCCACCCCATCATAAAAGCATTCTACAGGCTCCACCACTTCTTCCATTATTCTCATGCAGCAGACACAAACAAAATCAGTTGCCAAACGAGGGGGTGACTCTTTTCACTTTAGCACACCTCCCATGAATCCAATATATCGCCTGCACTTTGTGCACAAAACCGAATTAGCCATTACTCTCTTTCCACATACACCACATGGATCAATTTTACTTCTTTCTAATTCTCCTTCATGTCCACTCACCATTTCTTAAGTCTTCTTGAGACTGACCTTCAACCCCTTTGTCTCAAATGCTTCCCTCCACTGTATCACCCACCAGCACCAAATCATCTGCATATAAAATTTCTTTCATCAATCCCTCTCTAGCTCTCTCTGTGATCACATCAACCACGATCATAGCAAATAACAATGGAGATAAAATTGATCCCTGATGTACACCCACTTTCACACAAAACTTTTCCAACAACTCTGTTCCAACTCTGACCTTTGTCTTTGCTCCTTCATACTAACTCATCACCGCTATTACCAACATCTCTGGTAAACCTTTTTCCCTCTATGCTCACTCCATCACCTTCCTTGGGACACAATCGAATTCCTTTTCCAGATCAACAAAGCACATGTACAGGGGTTTTCCTTTGTATCGCTGTATTCTTCTTCTATTCTACATATGAGAAAAAATGCATCTGTTGTTTCCTTCCCTGGCATAAAACCAAACTGCATTTCATCTAGGTTTACCAGCAGTCTTAATCTGCTCTCTAGCACACTTTCCACAATCTTCATAGCATGCTCCAGTAGCTTCACTCCTCTGTATGCCCCACAACTCATCACTGTAAAATCAACAAGCAGACGCCATCTTGGTCCGTGTCTCCTGCATTTATTTGCAAGTCCGCTGACCAAATATATTACAGCGGTAATTTGGAAGGTAGGCTGCGAGATTTGCCGGTTGCCGGCTTCTGTTGAAACCCCTGCTTTGATAGTCAAAACATCATAGTAAATAAACTCAAAGAACAACAAAAACCACAACATTAGATACACTACGCTGCTCCTTTTGACAATGGCATGGCTGCTTTTAATTCTCACAATAAAGGATAGAGAGACAAAGTTCTTTTTGTATGGTTAAATATTAGAAACTTTAAATGTTATTCAAAATTAAGCAATTATAACTGACACTTACAGTTGTTGTTAATCTGAAATACATTGCTGCTGACAGAATCACTAAACTCTTGGAAAAACTCTTGACCTTGTTGTCCTGTGTTGAAAATTCAAAAACTCAGTATTTATTTTTATATCATGCTTCAATACAGTAATTACTTTTCACGATCATATGTAACCACTAGTGGGCCAACAAAGCAAGCCTATACTAACCCTTCTCCCACCTTGCAAGGATGTCTTATATATTAGACATTGACCCCTCTTTTCGCATTACTAGAAACACATGAACAGTAAGTGAAAGAGGCCAAAAGATGAAGTTTGTGAAAGGGGATATGCACACATATCGATAATCATTTCTTTACAAGTGTAATTACTGTATTTAGATTTGTAGTTGGAGCTTTTGTTTTTATCTTTAGTTTTTACTGACTATCGAACCATTGCTAATGTATATTGCACCACACAATAAAGAATGATACTGGTTAAGCTAACAATTAGGTGTGGTCCCTGTACATCCTTGGTATTAATGGATGGGCTTGATTGCAACAAGTACATACTGTCAACAGTTTACTGTGTTTTGGAATACTTTATCTTTTTATTGTTTCTTCCAGTAAATTCTAGAATCTTTGATTGTTGTCTCTGATCTTAGAATCCTAAAATCTAATCACTGTGAGTTTAAAAAATTAAACATTATAGAAGGGTCAATGTCTAATACATCAGGCATACTTGCTAGGTGGGGGAAGGGTTAGTTATAGGCTTACTTTGTTGTCCCACTGCTGTGTTCATAGAATGTTGAGATACATGTCGAGTGAGATGGCAGGACAGGATTACTAATGAAAAAGTCAGAAGAAGATTTGGGGTGGAGAACCTTGAACTTAGATTAAGGAAAGCAAGGTTGAGATGGCTGGGTATGTAAAATGTAGGGGAAAATATCATACTTAGGAGGGCAATGGAGCTTGAGGTGGAAGGTAGGCCAGCAGGTACGCCAAAGAAGACCTGGAGTAAGGTAGTGGAAGAAGAAATGAGGAAGCTAAACATCACAGAAGATATGGCTCCATCATCATCATCATCAATCCAGTTTTGATCCGGTTTTATCCCTGTAAACGAGGGTGGTCGGATATACCCCACTCTGCCAGCAATCTCTCTCACCCCCACTCTCCATCTCGCTCGATTCTTTGCATCCTCCTTCTTCAAATCAACACTCTTACTCTCCTTCTCCACTTGCGATCTCCATGTCTTCCTCGGTCGTACCATCTCACTCCATTCGCCTTTGCCATCTGAACCACTGTTTCCCTCAATCCCAACATTCCCATTAGGTCTTCTGTCCTCCTTCTCTCCATCAGTTTCGCACCACACATTGCTTTCACCATCGCTCTCTCAGTTCTTCTCAAAATTGCCATCTCATTCTTCCTCAAACAACATGTCTCACTCCCATATACACATATGTACATCACTGATCTCACACAACTCCGATAAATCATTCCTTTCATATGCAGCGAGAACCTTGTGAACAAAGGTGTTAGAAGTAACTCAAAATACTATAATGGTTGCAAATATTGGGTTCACAAGAAGTGCAGTAATCTTAATTAGAGACTGCAAAACAATGAGAAAATTTTTTTATAGGTGTAGAAAGTACACAGGTGAAATTGGAGTTCATGATGACCTACAAGTAGAATATGTTAAGGTTAATGGAGCAACATTAGAGGTTGTTGATAAGTTCTGCTACTGTACCAGGTGACATGATTAGTGCTGGTGGTGGTGTTGAAGAGAGTGTGATCAGGATGGAAAAAGTTTAGGGATCTCCTCCCTGTCCTGACTTGTAGGGGTTTCTCCCTTCTTTCGAAGGGTAGGGTGTACCAAGCATGTGTTACAAGTATTATGCTGTATGGTGGTGAAACTCGGGCAGTGAAATAGACTGACTGAGGTTGGAGTGCAATGATATGAGAATGAATCGAACTGAGTGGAAGTACCATTAAAAAAAACCTGTCTAACCCATGCAAGCGTGGAAAATAGATGTTTAAACTTGTGAATGATGATGGTGAGAAAAGGTAGTGGCCTGACCACTTCCTGGAAGGGATTTATGTGTGACCCTTTACAACCTTACCTTTACCCTAATTCTCTCATGTCTCCTTTGGTCTTCCTCGTTTATGCCTGCCCGCATTTGGTGTCCATCTTATGGCGATCTTAAAGATTACATTGGGTGGCATTCTAATTACGTAGCCAATCCAAGTCCATCTTCTGCACTTAATTACTGACATGATGGGTGAGGTTGACGTTTTCCGGTGTAGTTCCACATTTGAGATTGTGTTAGGCATATATTTTCAAAATTCTTTGAAGACATCTATTCTGAAACACTTCCAGCAAACGACTGATGGTTGTGGTAATTTTCCATGATTCGCACCCATATAGGAGAAAACTGAGGACATTTGATCTTGGTGTTATGGCTGAGCTTCTTTGACTTCCATACATTTTTCAACATCGAAAACGCTTGACTTGCCTTGGATATTCTTCGCTTGACATCAGGTTCGGAGTCTACATCTGCTTCTCCATCATTGTTTTATGTATGCTAGCTAATTTTTCCAACCATACATATTTACTTACTTACAAATCTGTAAACAGTTGCACTGACGATAGCAGTGAGTACTACAGACATGCTTGCAATAAAAAGAGTCGTGATTTCTACCAAATTTATAAGCACGCGTTTCTATTGTATTAAACAGTTCACTTCTACAGTAAAAGTAGAGAATTACAACAGTTGCAATCATTTATTATGGAAATATGATGTTTTATACACTTTTCGTGACTAACCTGCAATCTGGAAACGAAATCCGTGAGAAATCCACTGATGACGAAAGTTCATCAGGGTACCAAGTATTGAACAAGACTGACTGCCGATTGGCTAAAGCTTTTATCGTGTTACGTATCGAATCTTCACGGAGCCATACAATTGATACATTCAAGTCCAGTCTTTCGAGCTGTGCCACCAGGTAAGAACTACTGTTGACTGAACCTTGAAATAATCGAAAATAAAGTAAAAGAACTCGACGTGTGTTTCAAGTTCCAGAAATTTAGTTTATTTCATTTTTGCGAGTGGAGAGTCTACGAGACTGGAATGGTTATAATGGGGATTAAAGTGTAACATTGCAAGAACTTTCAACACGATAAAGTGTAACAATGGAAAGTCATTTTGCCCAATCGTTTCACTGCTCATCTAATCGATCTGGTAATCTAATACTACTATTAACAGCACTAAAATTAATACCTTCAAACGGGGCAACGGCAAGAATACAATATGCAGATGTACTTTGATCATCGCTTGAGTAACAAGATTTGGGATAGTAAACAGAATGAACACATCCGTTACATGTGTTGTTGAACTTCGCCACTGAGGGCAAATTGTGGAACTGTTTGACTACGTCAGGCTGTTGTAATGCTTTCCAATTATCAATCTGCCAGTGATGCAGGTCCCATCCGGAGGTGACCAGAGAGGATTTCGTGTACCAACCCCGCCTGTGGTTGAAGAAAGTTTATAAAATAATTTGGATAGCAATGATAGAGAACTATTCGAGGCGGGCGAGGAAGAAAAAAGAAATAAAATAGTTTCATTTTTAATATTGCAGTTTATATTTTTATTTTATTTTATTTTTTACTCTCTTATGATATATATTTTTTTGCACGCGAGAACAATATCGTTGTTTCAGACTGAATAGTTTTGTTTTGCGGTGTTCCAGCTTATCGGGATTTTAATTTCTGGAACTTCTTTGTTATTTCAAACTTAGCCGAGATTTTTCTTTCAGCAATTCCGAATTATAAACTGTCATTTCGGCGATTTTTGTTATCATACGTCATTTTAAAAATATTAGATCTAGTACCAGAGGGGAAGGGAAAAGTCAAGCGCAAGAGCAAGAACAATTAACAAAAATAACAGAAATAAAATGGAAAACATAAACAAAAACAGGAACACTAAAAAGAGAAAAACAAAATCACCACCAAACCAAAAATCCAAAGAGAAAGAACAAGAGTAAGATTTAGATCAATAAAAGAATCTACAGCAAGAATAAGAACAAAATCAAAAGAAAAACAAAAGGAATCGCAGTAGCAAGAGAAAATGCATGCATTGAGCAACATCAATTAAGTCTTTTTAAGAGAAAGACTCAAAGGATAAAAAAAAAGATGGAATTCATAGAATATTGAAATGACGCTTGACTTAATAACGAAGAAAATTTGGATAACAGAAATTGAAGAAATCCCGAAAATGCCTGATTTTTTTTATTACTAGTAAGTTTTTGAGTTGAGATTTTTTTACCTTCCCGTGAACCCAAGGGAACCAGCAACCGAAAACATTGAGTTTTCTCTTGATTCAAGGCGATAATCAAACGGAACCCAGACCTCCGGGTAGATCATTATTGGTGGAACACATCCAGGAAGCCTGTGAAATAAACTATGGTAGATGCAGAAACACAGGTAGCCCAGGCTCTTGTCACGAGCAAATGCTTATAGAAACAGTTTTATAAATTGATAAGTTTTACATGGTAGTGGGAAAATTTGAAAACTGTTTCTCTAAAAACACCGACGCAGCATTCCATTTAAATGTTGATTACAAGGATATATGGGGACTTTTAAACATTTGATTTTTTGCCTTTAATCTCAATAAAAATATATATATAAAATACTACCTCACATTGTCTTGTTGTTATTTTTGATAATCTTTTTTCTAAATTTCATCTAATTTCATCTAATTTTGATGACTATTATCCTTCCAACCAATATTACTGAAATTTAAGGCTAAGAATCAAGGCTAAGTCCCCATATAAACCCTTCTAATTAAACTATTAGTGTTCGCTCGTGACGAGAGCTTGGGCTACCTGTGGTAAAAACTTTAATCGAAAGATAAAAGAAAATTTCATAGTTATGTTATTTTGCTACTGTTATTATCGACCCGAACATGGATGTTAAGCAGATGAACACCATCAGTTTACAATAATTTTATTGGCCTTATTGAAATGGCTCGGAGTTTTATTTTGATAACTCGAGGTCGGTTTTCTTATCCATGGGCGGCGGAAGCAAAAAACTATTGGGGGGGAGGGGGGAAGGGGGCACAATAGAAAATGTAAAAGTTCGTTATTATCCCATCTCTGTCCCTTTCCTTCTTTCTATAAGTCGCAAACTAACTCTGGAAAGGTAGTTCTATATTTATGTTTTACGTTTCATCGATACCAGCTAGTATTTTTTATAAGTTATGAGCTATTTATCTATTATTGAGTATATAAAATCTAAAATTTCTATTCTAAAAAAAGTTGCTGTTCTTAGCCAGATTATTATTGAATTATTGGGGAAGGGGGGACCAGTTCTGCCGCCCATGTTATCATTGAGCTGTAAGTAGCGTAAGAGGCTGACAAGTTCAATCTCGTACCCAGGGCTTTTCTGGCCCACCCTCTTCTCGGAGAAAAGCCCTGGGAACAAGTTTGGACATGTTTGGGACGTTGGCACTTCCTCAGAGCAACCTCGCACTTCAGCTCCTTACTTTTATATTATGTGAGTGGTGCTTAAAACCGATACTAGTGCAAGGTTCGCAATGGTGGGTCGTTTTGATCAACGCGAGACGCACTTGTAGAAGCATGCTGCGGGCCAAACTAACTAGTCTTGGAGGAGGGGATTGGATGATTTTGTCAAAATAAGCTAAAAGAAGGCTTAGAACAACTATATACAGTCATTCTTTAGGAAAAGAAAAGTCGACTCTAAATCACAAAAAAAAAACTTAGAAGCAAACAATCAAAACCTTCAAAAGATCGAGTGCTATCACACTAATCTCTGCTTTCCGACCACAAGGTCCCCATAGCACAGGCTATGGATTTAGTGTTGCATCCCGTCCAGGGGGAGTCAAAGACTCATCCGCTTTACACTACAGAAACCGGAAATATGGGCCGGCCCCATGGCCCTCTAGGCTTGTACAGGATTTAGCTTTAGCTTTAGAAACAAGAACTTTGCACTAGTATGTATTTTCCCTTAATAATCTAATGTAAATAGACAAAAAATATTTAACAAAACTTGCTTTATTGTAGCTGCAGAAAAAGTCTAAACAGTTTCTTGATATTTCTATATAGTTGCAATGTCTAGCTAGCTAGCTAAATCCTTTACGAGCCGAGTGGCCCATGGAGCCGGCGCTTATCTCCAGTTTCTGTAGTGTTAAGCGGATGAGAGTCTTTGACTCCCCCTGGACG
>JANCMA020197823.1:0-13363 GCA_024336925.2 Zoanthus solanderi | reverse complement strand
ACAAGCCCCTTTCAGCTAAATCTTATATACCACTACCATCAGCCTTAATATAGACTACGTAAAATTCTAATAATATAATATATAATAAAATTGATAAATAATTAATCTATTAAAAAGCATTTAAAGTCAATCCTATTAAAAGAAAATATATATTAAGATGCTATTTTTGGACCTGACTAAGTGTCTGCTTAACAGAGGTATCCACTGAATAGGCGGCCTACTTTTACTGTATAATCCAAACAAGTCTGAGCTGCAGTTGTGAGAGTCTTTCCTACATATTTCTTATTTCATATTTCTTATTTTGGAGGGTAAAAGTGTTAGTACCAGCACATATGTGCAATCATAAGGGACTTTAAGAAAGGAGGACGTGAGCAAAGACGACGACAGTAGTGAAAAATATTATTTCTCGTTTAGTTTTTCCGTTTTAGATCATCGATAAATTTTCCCTTTTGACTTTGCACGAGATTCTCGAACGAAAAAGGTAAAAGGTTCAACCTCGAAGGTAAACAAAGATTCTCAGATTTTGTTGTTTGACGTTCACGACACGTTGTCCACAGAACCCCAAAACAGGGGTTTCATTAAAGTTTGGAGCAGGAGGGCATTTAGATTTGGCACCCGGGCAAAGTTTATGTAAAGCCTTACAAGTTTTAAAAATCTATAATTGAAGAGATTCTGAAATCAGCCGGGCAAAGCCGTTCTCACAGCCGGTCAGCTTGCACGGTGCCCGGCCCTTAATGAAAGAAACTCCTGCCAAAACCGAGCTTTCCGCGGCGTAATAGTGAAGACGACGGTGAGCAGGCAGTCAGCTCGCTACATTTCAACGTGCAACTTTTGCTTTCATTCAGACTATTGTTCTGTGCCGTTCCCTTCGCCGTTGCTATCCGCGAATCTTAAAGTCTCTATTATCAGTGAGTTGAATACTTAAAAAATTTTTGTAAATTATAATATCTTCATGAATTCAGCAAGCCTAATCCTTGATTTTCGATAAGGACATGCTAAATTAAAGTAGCTATTCAAAGTAAAGAATATGTAAATACCTTTTTAGTACATAACTGTAGAAATATCTGGAGTGATTTACTCCGGACATACGCATTGATATCATGAATATGGTCCTGGGGAACAAAAACACAATATCAGCTACTATACTGTGCGTACTCTAATGTATTATATAGATATGAGTGTTTTACCGAAAAATAAACAACTCGTATTTTCCATACGAAACTACATCAGGGATACGAGTGAGATATTTTCCGTATCCCCACTAGTGGTGATATTGCTGACATCATTCCTTTGTTTTTGCTTTGTTTTTCGTCTGGTTCTTTTTAATTTTCGAAACACTCATATATCTACGTAATAAAAAGAAAATTACACGTTGGTTTGAACATATGAAGTTTATCTTCTCGTGGAAAAAAGATTTCACTCAAGATAAACTTTATATGTTCGCGCCACCGTGCAATATCCTCCATATATAATACCTGATAGTTATTGTCATTAATGGATGCTGCATCGGTGTTTCCATAGAAACAATTAATTTTGATAAATAATTTATAAGTTTTAGACCGTAGTGAATAGAATTGTTCATTTATCCCGTGGGTTTTAGAGTACCTAAAGTGTGAATAAGTAGCAAAGACCCCGATGGGGATAAATGAACGCCTATCATTCCTGAACTTTTTTGTCTTGTTAACATATTTTTTCCCCACAAACCTATAACCTTTTATTTCCTTTTGTTTTTCTAGATACATACCTATCTTATTGCATTACCTATCTCAGTCTGTATTAAAATATAACCACCTCTCTATTTACCATTCACAAATTCACTTCGAAGAAGGACTACAGTTCGAAACGACAGCTTTAACAATTCTATTCGCTACAGTTCAAAACGTATACACAAGCAATTATCATTTAATGTTAATATCTGTTTAAGGTGACACAAATCATGGGCCTTCAGGTTGTTCTTGGCTTCCTGGCCAACTTACATTGTTATTTATAAATGGTAATTTAGTTTTGAATTTGTAGGCTAAAGTTAACAAACTAAACTGAACATAACTGTATTACTTAATGCACACTTGTAAGTAATTTGAAAAATAGTTTGAATGTTGTATTATCATCAAAGTAAGAAGTGCTAGAGCTGACGCTGGGAGCATTAGCCCTTTTTCTGAGCAAGTCGGAAAAAAACAAAGTTAGGAAAATTGATGACTTTCATTGTTATGTTTTTGTTCTCCTTTTCCCTATTGAAATATGACGTTGACCATGCACAAATAACAAAAGGCTTTGAGATGTAAATGAGCAAACGGCCAATAGACTAATGAGGCATGACACCTAATTAAAAACAAGAGATCCTAACCGTGACCGTGCACACAACACGAAGGAAAGAAACATTGTACATATTTATCTTCTTTAAATTTTGCTAGGGTTAGCTCCCAGCAGACACTGGTACTCGTTTACCTACCCCAGAAGGATGGAAAGCTGAGTTAGCTTAGGCGGGAAAGAAAGTTGCACAAATCAGTTCAAATCTTGGCAGAGCTGGAGACCAAACTAAGGGCCTTGTGGTCGCAAGGCAGAGATCTTACCAACTGCACCAACCACACCCACCCAAATTTAGGCAATGAGGACTTGCCAAAGAATACGAAAATTATATAAGCCCTGCAGCGCTTAATCGAGTAAACATGGTAAGCAAAAGGTAAACTTACTTCAAGGTGGTCAAACATCTGATCTCTTACTTTCTTGGCATTAACATCTAACTCCTCTTTACTCAATGTATGGATTATGATTTCGCCAAGAACTCCAAGGATACCATTTCGCATTGAATAGGACTGTAAACAAAAAGTAAGAATTCAATCTTCCAACTGTATGTATAAAATGTTCTTACCCTTCTAATGGTAATGGCAAAAGAAAAGTTTCATTAAATTTTTATGGTGTAATTTGTTTTCAAAGTTTGGAAAAATCAATTCTGAATTCACCTTGAACGTGCAATGCGAGGCTGGTAAACATGATATAATTTTCTGGTCCATGATGTCAAAAGCAGAGTCCAGACCTGTTTCTATATACAGTCAAACCTCAATTATCCGGACCCATCGGGACCTCAGCAAAAAAATTAATAGTCCAGATAATCGAAAGTCTGGATTTATAATCGAAAATATGACTATTAATGAGATACAAATGTAAATAAAAGATATATAAACAAAGTCATGTGAACAGCAAAGAAACATTTTCTAATCATGAAATTTACACAGTCTTTATGTATTTAGTGATTTTTTACAAATATTCACTTTTTGTGCAGATATTAATACACTTTACATGTATAATGTTCAAGCATGTTTGTTTGCTTCAAAAACCCTTTTGTCGCACTTCTGAACAAAGATAATATGCTGTTTCAACAGCCTTTTAAAATATTTAATCGGTCTATTTGCAACTTCGAGTTTTCAAAATGACAATTACTTTAATATTCATGAAAAACGGGATCTGAGAAAAAAGTCCGGATAATCGAATAGTCCAGATAATCAAGGTCCAGATAATCGAGGTTTGACTGTATCTGTTCAATCTCTGTAGCTACAACAAACCTCACTACCATATTTTACAAGAAAATGGAAAAGTCTCTTACTACTAAATTCTACTTTTGACTTCACAGACCAGAAAATAATATGGTAGTTACCAGCCTCCCATCGCCTGGTCAAGGTGAATTCAGAAGTGATTTTTCCAAACAGCTCAAGCTGAGACAATGCCTTTCCACAGCTCTAATTTGCTGAATTTTTTTAGTATTAGTATCTGGAAGATGCAAGTGGAGAAGGAAAGCAAGAGTGTTGGTTTGGGGAAGGAGGATGCCTTGAATCGAGCGAGATGGAGAGTGGGAGTTGGAGAGATTGTTGTTAGAGTGGGGTGAATCCTGCCAACCCCATTTACAAGGAAAAACCCAGATTAAAATTGGATTGGATTGACAATCATGGGTTCTAACTTACCTCACCATCTAAATGGCATATGAGAAGACTGACAGACGGCACAACCAACGCGGGTATCCTGGATGCCAGATCCACCAAGAAATCAGAATATGCTTTAGTGCCACTAGTGTCTTTTGCAAGATCTCCAGAATCCATTTTATTAATTTCTCTGCAGGAATAAATACTAACTTAAGTATTTTGTTTACAGGTGCACAAAAAGTTTCGAACTAAATAACAATAAAAGATGAAAGTTTATCATAAAATTCAAGGTTCTTCTAATTTGCTAAAAGCAAAGTTTCATAGACTTTCCAGGACTGAGTTGTTTAAAAGATGGTTAGCTTTAAACACAAGAACAGATAAAGCACAGGCAGCCAAGGCATAAATTATATTTGTACAACATTTCAGTATATGGGAAACTCAATTAACTCTTATTTTTTGCATCATCAATCCAATTTTGATCTGGTTTTATCCCCATAATTGGGGTTGGCCGGATTTACCCCACTCTAACAGCAATCTCTCCAAATCCCACTCTCCTCACTCGATTCATGGCATTCTCCTTCTCCAAACCAACACTCTTGCTCTCCTTCTCCACCTGCATCTTCCAAAACTGCAATTAAAAGAAATTCTTTTTTCCCCAATAAAATTGACTTAGGTTCCTGCAAGTCTGACTTAGGAATTAGAACTGTGACCCTTTTATTTAAGAAATTTCCTGTATGCTTAACTTAGACTGAAAATGTTGCTTGCATATGAAAGATTACAGTAGATTGTCCACATCCCATCAGGATTGCAGGCTTTGAAGTGAAAAACAGTTTAAGACCTAAAAATACAGCAACACCATAGCTCAAAATAAAAAATATGACTTTTTAAGGACCTGTGGGTGTCCTGTGACTAGAAATGTGTGTGCTTATCCTTGATTGCTATTTGATCCAGTCAAGCTGGTTTTAAGTCGCTTTTCAATTTTTTACCTTAACAGGAAGAAAAAAAATTAAAGGCAAGTGACTTCAGTTAACAACACCTCTATTAACCCAATTGCTTAGAAAAAAAAATTGAAATCAAATGAGATGTCAAATGAGCTAGCTCAAAGTCAAAATGAACAAAATAATTCAAAATACAAGCTGTGATGCAGCCTCTCCATTCCACGGGACCTACAAACTAATGCCCTGTGTTATAATATCATAATATTAAATAATCTAACAGTTCATTTTTAGGGGTTTCATTAAGGGCTGGTCACCAGGCAAATTGACCAGCTGTGAGGAAGGCTTTGCCTGGCTGATTTCAGCATCTCTTCAATTATAGAGTTTTAAAGTTTTTAAGGCTTTGCATAAGCTTTGCCCAGGTGCCAAATCTAAATGCCCTCCTGCTCCAAACCTTAATGAAACCCCTGAGTGTATATTTTAATACAGTATAATTTTTCTTGCTCATTAAATCTGTGTACATAACAAATAAAATTATGAAGTCATTATAAATTATCCTTGATGCAATTTAACCTAGTTACAAATTGATCTCGGATAATTTGCTCGTACAAAGATCATGGAAAGTCAATTACCTGATGATTTCACTCACTACTGTCTTGGCACCAAACTTTGTAGCAAAAACTTCCACAGCTTCTGCTAATGGCTGGACAAGATGCTCAAAGTGCTGTAGCAGTAAAACAATCTTTAAACTTGCACCTTAGAACAAGATGATTATGATTGATTATTAATACAATGCAAATAGATTTTCTTTCTTTGTCACTTTACAAAACTGCTAAATAAGTTTTTGCTGGCAGATAATCCACGAGCATTGGAATGATTGAATGTGGAGCCAGAAGTGTAACAATAGAAAGTTTTTTCATCCAATCATATATGAAGGGTCTAGTGCAAAAACAATGTCACTTTTGATGAAATTTTGAACTCTCCTTAGGTTATCCCTATTATCTCTTCATGATTGTTAGGAGAATTAAGCTATTCATACTAAGTCACTTACGTTGTTTTTGCACTTGGCCCTTCATATTATCATTTAATTGATTACACTCTGGTGCACCCAACCATGGCAACCCCGCATAAGTTTCATACAAGTTTTTGACAGGTTTTTGACAAGTTTGATGGATCACATGATGCATCACATCTTCTGCCCTCTTGACCTTTGCCTATTTTTGGGCAATGTGATTGGTTCTTCAGAAATCAACAGCCATAGAACTTGTCAGAAAACTGTCAAAAATGTATAGAAAACTTATGCGGGGTGACCACGGTTGGACGCACAAGACTGTACTTAAAATAGCTGAGAAACATTGGATCAATTTATAGTCGTTTGTGGTTTTAGTACTAACTTTATTTTAGCTATCCTTTCATTTGAAAATCTGAGCACTGTTTAAAAAGAACAGAAAGTTGCATTTCTAAGTCATACATGAAACAACAACTACAGTACACAAAACCAACCATTTCATAAAAATTAATGAACTGGAAGCTCTCACATTTCAAACATTTTCCCAGAACCTTTATGAGACACTTTCACAATAAGTTCCAGTCCTGTTTACGCAGTTGTGTAAAGTGCTAATAACTGCCATCAAGAGTAACTTGAAGCTAGAATCTTACAGGGTGGATGCCCTTCCTGACACCACACTGCTAAACAGTGCAGAAGCACAGTATTTTTATTGTGACACCACCACTAGAGAGATCACCAACCAAGGCTAAAGGGCAATCCTGCCCTTACCCACAGATTGTGGGGGTATATCAGTATTCTTCTCCATATGTAGGGAGTTTTTAAATCAGACTACTAAATAACAGTATTTTACAATTAATGTGCTTCTAAAGTGTTCCTGTCCTGACTTGTAGGGGTTTCTCCCTTCACTCAAAGAGTAGGGTATACCAGCCAAGTGTCAGAAGTGGCATGATGTATGTTAGTGAACTTGGACTTATTGAGGTTGGCATATGTACAATGATATAAGAATGATAAGATGGATGTGTAATATCACTTTAATGAAGGATAGATGTACTGTAGAGAGATGCAGTGATGATAGCAAAGGGGCATCAGAGTTAGGTTAGGAACCCCCTCTCATACCTAGGAACTTGTCTCCCCCTTTTCAAAGGGTTTCTCGTAGTATTACACATTTTGACAATGAGCACTTTTTTTAGTTTTGTATCTTGTTTTCTATGAGACAAGCAGTGGACAGGCTTCCTGTAGTTACATTAATACCTGCCAATGCAACCCCATTGTGATACTTATATCACCAAAGAGTTTTGGTGATTTGAACCCCCCCTCCCCCCCTCTTAAGAGTACTAGCTACGCCCCTGTAGCTTGGTGAAGGAATGCAGAGATAATTTACACATTGTTGAGTGGCAACAAAGAAAGAGTAGACCTCCAAAGACTTGGTTTAAAGTCATGGACAGTGATTTAATCTTGATCTCTGAGTGAAGATAGCCATTAAGAAACCTTTTTAACTAATGCAAGAATAGAAAATAGGTGTTTAAAATGTGAATGATGATTATGATGATGATGGAAGAACACTGAAAATTCTAGTGACCCGTAGTATGAGAACTCTGTTTTGAGCAAACATTTAGGCTTATAATTCTACCACTTCCTTTTAAAGTGTTTAATGATCAATGGGAAATAACACTGACTGTAATTGCTGGAATCTTGTAAAGCTTGTACTACTAGAGACCTTCCCTGCAAGGAAAATGTGATGGCTGAAGTTCTAGGGCCCAGTCCTAAGCATTTGGTCCAACACAGTGATCTTAAACTCACCCAGTGCATGATTGTACTTTTTTACACATCGCCCCAAAACACTGACTATGAGGTCCTTCATCACTCCACTTTTAGTTACACTAGGGTTCTCATAGAGCTTGTAACAACAACCTGTTATGAGGCTACAAACAAAACGAATGCAAATGAGAAAAAATTAATAAAAAGCAACAGAAATTTCATTTGCTTGTGTATAAGGTGAGGTATGGTTTTCCATAAAAGGTTGCATTAAATATTTTTTTTGCTGCCTATAATTGTATTTGAGATAATTCTTCCACCTACTGTATTTTGGTTGCTAAATTATTACTCAGATCACCCTAATAGAGCCAGTTGTGTGAGCCATTTTAATTGTTTTCCCCTTCTGTGTGTTAAGTTAGTAAAGCTGACTAAAACCAAAACGTTATGTAATTGCTTTTATTAATAAACTAGTGCTAACAGCTATAGAGAGTTTAAATTAATTATAAATGTTTGTCGATGAATGCCTAATTTTATTTTAACCAATTGCAAGCAACACTTGAAAAATTCCAGTTTTGGCAACAAAAAAGGGGTTTTAGCTTTTACTCTACATTAACACGAGAAAATACTTTGGAACTGTAGTTGTTCTTTATGAGTCAAATGGACTACGGAGCACACAGTTTAACCAACACTACTGTATGTACAGTAAGTTGAAAAATTCAATCAAATAATAATTTTATTTAGTGAAAACAAATTAATGTCTTTTTAGAAACATCAGCATTGTATTTTCACTTACTAAAGGCTATGATTGCAACTAGAAGGAAAATCCCTTTTAACCACATTACAGTGAGCTAATGATTACTCTCAACTTCATACAGTATTACAACTGTAACTGATGCTGTTTTCCTAAATTAATGTAAACTTTTATTTCACCCTCTTAAGAGACAGTACATAAAATCTACAATTATCATAACCAGTGACCATCATCTTTACTAACTACAACTATAAAAAAAACTTTAATAAAAAATAGAACAATAATAACAAGAAATGATATTAATAATGATGATGATGATGAAGAAGAAGAACAAGTTAGAAGAACAACTTTGTTTATGTCTGCTGTAGAATATTTACTGTCCAGATTACCAAAGTAATCAATGAGATGACAAAGGCTCAATTTTGTTGAGGGATAACAACCCTCAGGAGTACTGTAAGGTTGAGATTACTCAATCATCAGCCCACATGGAAGACCCAGGGCTTGAACAAGAGTTGTAAACCCGAGAGACTCTAACCACCTGACTAGGCAGAGTAGATCCTACAATATCCCTTATTTTTGTTGTTGTTAGTGACAACTTACTCTATAAAATCATCCTCTGGAATGGGTGGCTCCCAGAGCCGTGCAAATTCCAATGCAATCAGTTGGTCCAACTTTGCAACTAAGCATTCCCTCTGGTCTTCCCAATCCCAATCCTCAGTATTTTTTTTGGTAGCAACTGAAGTAGATTTTCCACGTTTCTATCAAAATTGATAAAAGGAGAACAGTCAAGGCACTCAAGTAACACCTTGTATTACAGTTTTAAAAGCAACCAATATCCATTTTTGCAAGCTCTGACTGGCTGCTGTAACTCGTGATATTTATGACTGTTAGTTGATTTTGAGGTGAAAGTCAAAATGACAGAAAGTGCACATGTTGAAATTAAAAAAAAAGGCTTACATTGTATTGTTTCCTTGAAAATAAAGCACATTTTTATCCCATTATTTTGGTAAGTATTCAGGGCTGTCAGTGAAAAAATCAGTAGGCATGCGATCATTCGCTCGCCTTGGCTGACCGAAGCATACAATGGCATGCGGTGACTTAATTGACTAAAAACGCAACAATGCAGGTGCTTGTAGATTTTGTCTGTTTTGTTACTGCAAAGGAGACAATTACTGTCTAGACTGCTTTCAGCAAAAATAACTATTTTTCATACATTTAAATGGGTTTTTCTTAACATCATAGAGCTCAATTTTTACGATGATCTCAACTTTTGAGGGACGACTAAAAAATAATTCTTGGTTGCCCCATGTACAACAAGAGATTTTCCTTAAAATCGAGCCCACAGCTACATGTTTTTCTGCAAATTCTAAAAGAAAAAAAGCATGATCAGCATTAGCAATAACGCACAAATGTGCGTAATTTACGCAAAGAATAATGCCCTGACGCATTGATAACCACAGCCTTGCGTTTTTCTGATGCAGAGAAAATAGAAATAGATTCGGTAGACTAGAACAGTACTTATAAGCACTGAAATATTTCTGTGACCCCTAGGAAAGAGAACAAAGGGTTTGAGTGACCCCCTGAAAAAAAAAACCTTTTGCTAACCTGATGATGACCTGTTTTCAAAGAGTAAGAAGCCACTGCTTAGAATAAGCCATAAATTATATATTTTAGGATGCCTGGCTTTTGTTAGGTGTATGAGTAGACGTGCGAGTGTGATTGCACGCCTTTTATTGACAGGCCTGAATACTACAATAATTACAACAACTATTCCCCTCAGGGTTGATGCCTAGCACTAGACATAAATTATACCTCCCCTTTGAGATATAGTTGTTAATTATTTAATAGGTAATAAGCAACAAACAAAGACTGCATTCCAAACATGGTGTTATTAACATACTGTACTTGAGCTTTGTCACTTTATATAATTAATGCAAGAATCAAATTTGGTTTTACACATTATTTTTTCAGAGCTAAGCCCCTGAATTTATCAAGAATAAATATGGTACAGTGCATTTTCTACCCCTCTCCTATGAGTACTGAAGCACCCTAAACCTACAGTATACACGGCAGGGATAGGTCTTTGAATGTTTCTCTGAAACCAAGATAGAGCTGATCTCAAGTATTGTGTATTTTTCTTCCATTTTCAGATGGACAATTTTGGGCCTATAATTTTCTAAAATGAAGAAATTGGAAGAAAGGAAAAATTATGCAGTTCAGTTATCAGGAGAGACAACTTAACCTGTACACAAATTTTAAAAGAAATCGATATTTGAACCTTGAGTAGTCGGTTTTTAGGCAGAAGGCCTCTTAAGAAGCTTGGATTTTGCATCTCAGTTAAGTCGGCTACTGTATGTCTTTTTCGTGGAACCAGTCTTCAACTGCTATCCAAACATTTTGTGTTGTTTTACTGGACCAACAATTGTTCTTAACTAAGTTCTGTAAATGAAAATGTCTAACATTTTCTAACCCTACTGTATAAGCCAAATATAGTAAACAAGCTGTGATGCCAGAAAGGCTTTAGCACCATATTTTAGCGACTCTAGTTTTCAGATAGGTTTTTAATTTTATTTCATTTTTCTGACAATTTTTGTATTGCATTCTATTTATTGATATTCCTTTGATATTAATATTTTGGTCTCTTCTTAAAGTACTTGTTTGCATCCAACCCAGGAGTGGGCAACTAGAGACGTTATTAAACAAAGATGATGATGATAGTACTTGCCAGAATCTCCAAAAGTTCATCAACGGTGCTTTTGAAAGAATCTGTTATTACAACCAATGGCAAAAGTAGAATACCACTAATACTGTTCTTAAGACAACTGGAATATTAAATTATTTTATTTTTCAATGTAAGAGTGTTTTCAAGAATGAATCATACTGCATGTAAAGACTGTGGGAATCACAATAAGAAACAAGACTAGAGTTGACCTTTGTACCTTTTTTCCAGGTGCAACCATGGTTGAAGGTTTAGTTGATTCAGCCTCAAATGCATCAGCAAACTGAACAGCAAGATAGGAAAGCATCTACCAAGAACAACAGAGACATCTGTCATGAGTATTTATTATATTATGTATGTCAAGTAATTTGATCTGATCTGATTTATAATATTAATAGTTACTTTTATGGGAGGCAGCGTGACTCAGTGGTCAGAGCTGGGGATTTGAATACGGAAGACCCAGGTTCAAACCCCCAACTCGGACTACTGAATGGAATTGTACTCGGTGATACTAGGGACAAATTCACCACACTTCGTAAATAGCCAACTGGTTTGCCTCCTACCAGTTGGGATTCTTAACTGGGAGAGATGGGGGATTTTAATATGATACTGCAAAAAGCCCCTTTAGGGGAGTTATCATTAAATATTTATTTTTATTGTTTATTTTTAGTTTTTATTCTTAAAGCTAAAATTGTTACACAAGATAGATGACTGATATTTTTAAATCAATAGCCAGTTACAGCATAAGCTTTAACTACTGTAGCAATGATGTGCAATCTAATACTTACTGTATGGTTAAATAAAATCCCAATAAAACATGAGAAAAATAACATCAAGATTATTCAATAACTTGCATATATAATTTATACATCATATAAGTAACTAAATGTCCCTCTAATTTAGACAGGAACTCTGCAGATTTGAAAACTTATATAATTATGCAACATGGATCATTAACAAATACAGTAACAAAGTGAAGTTAAAAATTATTAGTGTCAAGTCCTGGTAAATGATGTCCGAGGAGAGTTAAAAAAACCTGTGGAAAACGTACAATATATTATAATTTCATTACGGCAAACCTTTAATGCATTTAAATTATGCCTTCTGGTTTCCAGGTCAAGATCACCTTCTTGAACTATGAGAGCAACATCTTTTGTGAAGTCTGAAAGAGCTGAAATCATAGAACATTTGTTCATCGGTTATCACAATAAATCCAGTAAAGCAAAATATTCTCATGTAAGTATAATTATGCATGGCTTTACAAGTAGGTAATTAAATCTTTTAAATAAATATTAAGCAATGCAGCTCATTGGGTTGGCCTTTATCTCTGGTTTCTGAAGTGTTGAGCAGACGAGACTCTGAATGCCTTTGAATGAAGAAACTAAATCATCACAACACAGCTACAAGTTCAAATGTTATTTATCTATTATAAATTATTGTAAAGTATATAATTTTATACGTCTAATTAATAATATTGCCTTCTGTAACAAATAGTGGAAAACCAGTAATATGCAGGCAAATACTTAGTATAAACTTTAAAATGAAGGGTCTAGTGCAAAAACGGCATAAGTGACTTTTGATGAAGTTTTCAACTCTCACTAGATAATCCCTATTATATCTTCATAACTTTTGTGAGAATTAAGCATTCCATACAAAGTCACGTTGTTTTTGCACTACACAATTTAAATGATATAAGTGAAATTTGATCAAGTTCTAATCTCTCCCTACACTATTCCTTTATCTCTTCATAACTTTTGGGAGAATTTAGCATTTCATACAAAGCCACCTAAGTTGTTTTTGACCCTTCAAATGATTTCTATAATCACATGGTTTGGTATGTGAGAGTAATGACCACTGTTTGTTTTACATTTGTATCTCAACCAATTTCTAGCAGGTGAAATGTTCAAATAGCCAGCAATATCGCCAGTCAGCAGGGCTTATTGAGAAGCCTACCTCTATGGTGATTAGTACTGAAAGGAGCAGTAAACTGTTTTATTACATAGATGAGTGTGTTACTGTAAAATACAGTACTACATTCCTAAATTAAATTAACAATATTAAATAAAATTGCTTACTATAGGTACTTTTAAGAAAATTAGACAAAGATAGGAAACCAATTCTTAAAAAGTTCTAAACATTAATTTTTTGGTTGATTTTAAGTGCTGTGAAAGTATGTTTGCATTGCAGCAATTCTAACCTTTCAAAATGATCTCCCATGCCCACCGTCAGTTGGCCGACCTACCGTTATTTGAATGGCACAAGTTTCGTGCATCAGTGGTT
>JANCMA020197717.1:0-13363 GCA_024336925.2 Zoanthus solanderi | reverse complement strand
AAATGTCATATTTTGTATGTGTTATATAAGGAGAAGTTGGTTGTTGATAACTGACTGGCACTGAAAGGGTTAAGAGGTATGAACTTGGCGTTTGAAGGTTGAGATACTCAGTCAATAAGTATTATTAAATTGGATAGTACGTGCGTTTTGATTGGTCAACAAGTGTGTTTTCACGGTGCTATTAAGTACGTAAAAGACGGCGATATGATTGGCTGTCTCCAATTTGTAAGAATACAGCTTCATGAAAGAATAAACTATACATACGTGCTTTGTATATCGTCTTTCGTTTTGGTAAGTCGGAAAATAATAGTTTTATAAAAGAAATAAAACATGTTTTCTGTGCCTGCATAGCTTGGTGAAAACTTCGGGAAAGTTTGTTGTGAGAATTCTTTATCAGGTAAAAACCCGAGATGCATTCAGTGGTTTTCACTGATCTGTTCTTGAGTTCGCCCAAATGTTAACCTCAGTTTTTACCAGGTAATGAAGGCATGGAGAACATGTTCTAAAGTGTAGAAAGCTGATGTTTTGAACATCAGCCCTTCATCATTAAAAGTGAAAATGTGCTTTAGAGGGTCTTAAGTTTCTGGGAAGTTTGACCTAGTAAAAAAACAGATTGTTAATTTATCATTGATTCACAGGTCACTAATATGGTTAAACATAGTCAAGTCCAGTCAAAAAGCAGACTTTTTCCCATCTTCCTTTGTGGTATTCTAGAGAGACTTCTTTCTGTAGCAAGAGAAGAACAGAAATTACCTTTGTGTGAGCAAATTTTTGCATTAGTACGGACTGGATTAGAGAAAAACAGTACAACTAAGGTAAGTTTCATTTGTTATTCTGTAGATGTCACCAAAGTCAAAGTGGTCGTTGAAGAAACCACAACATTTGATTGTAGAATGTTTGCATTTTGTAGCCATTGAAAACAGAGCCACTTGCAGTTTTAACCAGCGAATTCTGTCAATATTAGACAAATATTGGTTGAGAAAATTAATTTATTATTATTATGAGGAATTTATCATTATTATGAGGAATTTATCATTATTATGAGGAAAAATGCTGATTTTTCAGTTATTATCCTTTAGTCAGAGTTTAAATTTTACTTTTTATATGAAGTGGCGGGAGATGCAACTTTTAGACGTCTTCTCAAAAAAAAATATTTCCCCTTGCCCTCTGAAAAAATATTGCACTCCATGTTTTTGTTGGTAGCAGTTTCATTCAAACTTTTAAACTACTGTGTAACAGTCGAACCTAATTTTTACTTTTTACTCGTGGTATCACGAGTCAACGTTTGGGTTCGATTTCTTTTTCTTTTTTCTTTTTTCTTTTTTCTTCATGTCGCGATTAGGGATTCGGTCCAGTGACTGCCATATTTGGGATTTGTCCCCTGTCCCACGCGTACCACGAGTAAAGGCTTAATGAGCCTCTTGTTTTATGAAGTAGCGGGAGATGCAATTGTGAATGTATTCATATTTTTAAACTATAACATGCATTTTTACACAAGTAGAATAGTAAAGCTTTATCATAACTGCCAAACCCTGGAATACAAAAATTTTGAGACTTCTAGAAATTGTTTGCATTGCTAAAGAATCCTTTAAAGAATTCCTTGTTCCAGACTGCTATCCGAATCACCTTCAAAAGTTAATCAGTTCTTCTTTATACCATTTCCTACATTTCCTGAACATTTCATCAAAATCTGTCAATAAGTTTTTAAGTTATGTCACTAACAAACAAACCCACAAACAAACTATCAAACCCTGCCAAAAGCATAACCTTCTTGGCGGAGGTAAAAATTCCAAAGTCAAGCAAATTTGAAAGGTGCTCCAATAAATTTTATTATGATGAAATACAATCAGTTTTTCATTAGCAAAAATTAACTAGGCATCAATTGAAGAACTAATTGGATTAGACATCACATGATTAGCTATAAGAAAAGGAACAATATTTTCTTACAACACCATTTGATTACTTCTTTTAGGTCTTAAGGTGGAATGAAAGTAGTTCAGGAGACATGCCAATTGAATTGATCAATAACCTGGTGAAAGCGAAAGAAACAATGAATCTACACCGTACAGAAGCCGAGATTTTTGTTTATTTGCTCGGCAATTTAATTGATAATATATCAAGTGTGAAGTCTGTCCAAAAGGGTAAGTTGACCTCAGTCAGTTGACCTTCAACCTGACCTGCGTGACACGTTGAAAGAATCCAGATGAAACATATTTTTGCAGTATTATTGAAACATTAGGTGTTTGAAATATTAATTAATAAAATTAGATTGTTTCATCGTGCAAATGTCTGGTAACTTTATTTTAACACGGTTAAAACATCCGGACTTTAAAGGAATTTTGTACAAGAAATGAAATTGTATAATAATGCTAACTGTGCTACAATAATTTATTATAATACTAACTACTGCAAAACTACTTACAAAAGATATAACATTGTTCAAGTAAATATAACAATAATAAAAAAATGGCGGGTCATGGCCTCATCTCCAGTAAGAATCTCAAAAAATTGATTTGTCCCTAATGGACGTTGTTTTTACCAACAGTCCATATAGAATTGTCAAGTGGAATTGTCAGAGAATTGTCAAATAGAATTATGAGTTAGAATTGACAAGTCTGCTTTTATGAAGATGATTCGGTGAATATAGATCTTAGTTGCTCATCGTCGAACAAAGGCAACGTGATTTACTTGCTACGTGTGTGGTCAACTTGCTTTGCCATGCTGCTATTGTTACTTACAAAATGATATCTTAAATTTCAAACTTGTTTGAAAATGGATAAGAATATGTTTTTGTCCACCGTTCTTGAGTGGCTTAATAAATAATTGTCCAAAGATTTTATTTTAATTTCTAAAACAGGAAACATTTGTGTGCCTTGATGTAAAAATTGCATCCTGAAATCCATGTGCCAAAAAGGGTTTTGCCCATTTGAAAACAGGCGAAAACCGACTTTTGAAATCATCTTCAGAGTAGGTTCTCTTTCTTGGCTGCTGTGACAATAAGCCAGAAATTTCTAACAAACTTTTAACTTGCAAATAAAAGTTCTAAATGTTATTCATACAAAGTTGTAGTCTTCAAGGATTTCAGTGAGCTCCGGTGTAAAGTAGACAGTTTTAGCTTTTGCGAAGGCCTGGAATTATCTCAAAATGGCCGAAAATGACTAGTTGCAATAACAGAGCAAAGGGAAAAGCAACCCAGTTCATAATTCTTTATAGTTCCCATACCTTTCATTGGACAAATTTTGAAAATATATAATTATAGTTCATACTTACTGACATTTGCTCTTAAGACTGTAGCTCATTTATTGCCATTTTATACAAACTCTTGTTCGCTTCAAATGTCTTACATTATTTTATTCAGTGCCAATGGCTCACTTATATTTAAGATGTTGAGGTCTTACGAGATGAAATGAAATTCAGCATTTTTAATTGGTTAGCTTCAAGTAAGACAAAATTTTTTATCTGCAGAGTTGTGGTGGCAGCTTAATAAGGAGGGTTCACCAGAACAAAAGTATTCTGAGGTGAGTGAAGTCATTTAATTTCTTTTGTGTTATTTTTTTTTTCATTTACATACCCTTAGTTGATCCTTACAGCAAACCGTTCTTAATTATCCTTCTGTGTAAAACTTACATTTTTTAAACTGTTTATATTGAAACATTGACCATGCACCATTAACCACATTTGTTGTAACTTATTGATTGACCATACATGAAAAGTAATTAGGTTTTGAACTTGAGGTAGGTAACAACACTTATTTCGGAAGAATTCGTAGTGAGGGATACAAAAAAGGCAGCTAAAAATTGATCTCAAGAGAAGCCATCTTGAAACAAATTCTGTTTTACAGTAATAGAGGGAGAGGGGGGAAGCATAAATCGAAAATCTTCAAAACAACTCATACGCTAACCTTAAATTTTTCTAAAGACTATCCAACTTTAATTTTTGCCTCTCAGAGTTTATCAATCAATCAATCAATCTTCATTTCAGATTACCATTACAGATACATATTATAAGTTGTATATATGTAACAATAGAGATATATCTCAGTAAAATTGTTATGCCCATTTAACGTTAATCAACATAGATTGTATCTGTAGTTGAGAGGCAGTAATTAAAAGAACCCACAGACTTATACTTTAATACTGCCTCAACTAATTAAATTAATGACATATTTTAATACATTCAGATCTGTTTCAAGAAACTGAACCAGATCTGAGTGAAGCTTCTAATCAGTGATTGGACTCTGTATTGTATGAATTAATTAAATGTTTTTTTAGATTACTTTTGAAGCAAGACAATGGTTGTTTAGATTTTAGTTCATTGGGAAAAGAATTCCATAATCTTGGACCGGATGAGACAATAGAGAATTTGAGTATATTAGTCCTACTAAAGTAGACTATAAAGTTGGGAAGGGAGATTTATTGGCTGATGTTATAGAGACAGAATTGATTTTTGATACGTGTTTACTCATAGATGTTGTTGGCAATCTTTGAACTTCTTGCTTTTGAAGTTGGCAAATCAGAGTCGTCTCAGCGAACAAAAACTTTCCAGGATCTCATGATGCAATTTTTGGAGGTACTTTACAATAATTAGGAAAGTAGCTTCTTGCTGTTTCATTAATATCCATAAGTCAGAAATACACAGGTACTATATCTGTTTGGGATTTCAGAAATGTGTTTTTTATACCGATCCCTCAATCCTTGGCCTTAGAAATAGATAAAAAAAATGTGCTAGCTCTTGATTAAAGAAACTTCATACTTGCGCCGTCGATCTAACAAGGTTACCGCCTTACGTAACAATGTCGAAATAATACTTTCCGTTCTTTTTGATGAATAGGTATAGCTGCGTATCGGGTGATCTTGAATTCTCCCAAATGTTTGCCTCGTTTTTACCAGGCTATGAAGGCACGGAAAACATGTTATATTTCTTAAGTGAGCCGCTGTTTAGGAGATTTTAAGACTCTCAACAGTCAAGCACATTTGTGCACATCTATAGGGAAGTGCACTATAAAAATCTGATAATTATTACTGTTATTATCGTTGTTGTTATTATTATCATCATTATTATTAATATTTTAGCATTATGATTTTATTTCGCCAAAATCTGTGCCTTGATTATCTGGGCCTAGACTATCTGGACCTTGACTATCTGGACCTTGATTACCTGGGCCTAGAATATCTGGGCCTAGACTTTCTGGGCCTAGACTTTCTGTACCTTGACTATCTGGGCCTAGACTATCTGGGCCTAGACTATCTGGGCCTAGACTATCTGGATCTTGATTATATGGGCCTAGACTATCTGGGCCTAGACTATCTGGACCTTGATTATATGGGCCTAGACTATCTGGGCCTAGACTATCTGGGCCTAGACTATCTGGGCCTAGACTATCTGGGCCTAGACTATCTGGACCTTCATTATTCAAGTCTTGACTATTTTGGCTTTGATTATCTGAACCTTAATTGTCTGGACCTCCGACTGACGTCCATCAGAGAGGAAGAGGGAGGCGCTTATTCCATTAGTGGAATTTTATTGGAGATCATTATTCAGAAGGGCTCTTATTTGAATACTTAAGTTATGTTCCATTTGGTTGAATTGATTATGTGATATAATGTTTCTTGCAGATTCACTTATCAGATAAAGTTTACTTGCTGAAGTTCCTTGGTCTTATTTGGTGTGGTAAACGTCCAGGAACTTCCATGAATGGATTCCCAGCATTGCTTCAGATACAGAGTCTTCACATTGCCAGCTTTTGTCTCGGCTCTTTTTGGAATGAATCCGAGTTGAAAGAGATTGTTAAAGAGTCCTGTTCAGGTGAAACGAAAGAATCAAATTTGGTTGCTTACATGTATCTTCTGTTTTTATATTTTATTTCTTTTTGTTTATAATTGTTTTATATTTGCTCTTTAATTGTTTTATATCTATTGGTCCTTTGTTTTATATCTATTGGCCCATTGTTTATATCTATTTTCTATTGTTTTGTATCTATTTGTTCATTGTTTCATATCTAAGAATCCATTTTTATATATTTGTCCTTGGCTTTATCAGCCAATTGTTTAAATTGAATAAAAGTTAAACCCTTTTATGATTCATACACTAGATCATAACAGGTTAGCTCAATGCAGCTTTGTTGCGAGATTATTAGCTCACTTAAATGTTGAAATATGAAATCGTGGCTGAAATCCAAGACACATGGTGACACAACATTCGCACATGCGTTGTTCATGCTCGAAACAAAAGAAACAAAGCCCATTCCTAGAGCCTAGACTCTGCGCCTTCCTTCATGAGTAATTATCACAACAAGCAACCTCAGTGGATGATGGAAACTGTGTCAATGAAAGTGTATTCTGTTGCACTTTATGAAGCAGTTGCACTAGATAGTATCTGACACTGGTTGCTTTTATGTTCCTTCTTTTTGTATTATTTCCATGTCCACATGACAAATTGACTTGATTGACTGCAAGCAGTCAAATTCTTTTCTTTAGGTGCAGTCAGCTAAAACGTTTTCATATAATCTGGCTTTGTTTTCACTCCTGCTTGCAGGATTCTCATCTCGTTATTCATCTTTGAAGGCTAAAACAAACAAAGTTTAAAATAGAATTCTCCATCTTGATAAGATTCCTAAATTTTTAAGGCAATAAAAACCTGAAGATGCTCTTTTTGAGCTAAAACGTTTCTTTTGTAGTACAACTTTTGTTTGCTTATTGTTTCTTCGCCTTTTTGTTTTGTTACTTATATCTATCTATCTATATTTATGAGTATAAAATTAATGCAGGCGAGGATTCCGGGAAACCAACAGGCTTTTATTGAACGGGACTCCTCATAATTTAGAAATTGTAGGATAATGTTAAGAATTTGAACACGGGTATGCGAGTCAGTTATTTTCTTAGCAAAAAAGATTTAAATTTTTTCGAGAGGGAATAAAAGTTATTCGAAAAGGTTAATGAGGTTGGGAGAGCATTCCACATTTTAGGACCTTGAAATAAGATTGTGAATTGTGTGATATTTGTTCGACGTTTTAGAGGACGGAGATCGGAGGCTGACCTAGTATTGTATTTATGTATTTGACTGCTAGTTTGAAATAGTTTTAGAAAAATGGATGTTTTGTGTTTTATTGCCGTAATTTGTGATAAAACAGAGTTTAGCAATCCTAGTTTGCAATGATGGTCGAGCTGCACTTAGATGATTTATATTTTTTACTTCAAACTAAAACAGACAAAATCACATTCAAGTTGAAGTAGATTTCTAAATTTGCGAAAAATTGCAAAAATGTTGAAGCAGTGTAACCTTTTCCCTTACAAAAGTTAACAGTATTTACCTTAAGGAAAATCCTGAAACGGCAGCCGTTTGTCTCTCAAACACTGCATAATTTTGCAAGTACCCCACAGTTTGCATTTGAAACCAAGAAAAAAAAAATGCGTTTTCAGCTCATGCCCTGGCCTGTAGTCCCTGGGTACGAATTATTAATTTGCAAATAGTTTTGTCATTAATTGCGGTTTTAAACGTTTTGTTCCAGTTTTTGTGGCTATCTGCTTCATAGCAGAAGCCACTATGTCACGATCCGTGTCCGTCCGTCCGTCTGTTTGTCTGTCTATATGTCCGTATGAGTGAACTCGTACACGCTCCTTTATATATAACATAAATTTCTGAGCGCTTGTTGTAGTGTCTTATGTAGTGCAATAGGTAAGGCGCACACCTCGCGATCGTTAGGTCGCCGGTTTGAAACTGGGTGGCTTACCTTTTTTTTCCTTTTGTTTTTCCTCCTCTCATTTTTTTCTTCTCCTACGTTTCTTCCCTTTTTTTTTCTTCCCTTATTTTTGTTATATTTTAACAAAGAAAATATTAGGTGTGATTTTATTTGTTCCATAAAAAAATATTAATAGTAATACGTGATTTTCTTCCGCCCATGAAATGCTTTTATTTAAGAAAATCTCGACTTCTATTTTTCCAAATCATGAGCACACTCTTTTTTTTTATATAATAATAACCTTTTTTTATAAGAACATGAGGCTGAAAATCGCCAAAAATTTAAGAACATGTTAAGAACATGCTGAGTCTGAGAAAAGGTGAAGAACATTTATTTATTATGATAACCTATTGCAAATAATTCATACAGTGTTGTTAAAATATTTGCTTTTCGGTGGGCTTCTTGACTAAAGTTCGCAGATAACAATTTTACATGTACAAATCAATGTATACACAAATGTACCACATACGGTACATGTATTATTTATATTGTCTAAAATCAGTAAAGATATTTTAAGAACATGTTTAAGAATATTTGAGGCTGATATCCCGAAAATATTTAAGAACGTTCAGCCTCAGTCGAAAAGTTCGACGTTCTTATAAAAAAAAAAAAGAGTGTATCGGTTTATAACTAGGGAACCACGGACCAGATTTCGATAAGACCATTAAAAAACGAGAAGGGGGAAGAGGGGAAAGAAAATAAAAGAAAAATGGGGTAACCCTGTTCAGGAATGTTTTGGAGGTTTAAGAGTTATTTTTTTGGGGGGGGGGGAGGGGTTCAGATAAGCTTTCTTTGTAGGTTTTTATTTTTTGGAAATGTCTGTCCCATCTGTTATCTGCCTTTTTCTAATGTTCCGTCCCTACTAAAAACGAATAGTTTTGAAACTTTTTACCCTCATAAAGATTAAGTACTCTATAGTTTTTATTAGGGTTCAGGTATAAACAAAAGTTCTAGATTTTAAAAGAGCATGATGTAATAAGGTTTTTCTGAAAATATAAGCCCAATTATAGCTTAACTCAGTTTTTGCTAACTGAAAACTCCATGTAGCTACCCAAAGTTTTCATTTCTTTGCTCTTTCAAAAATTAATACTAGCTTTCAAGCCTAAAACTCAATACTTAACTCATCTTTATTACCAAAGATTTGTGTGCAAATGAATCAGATTGCATACAATAACGACTGAAACAATTCGACTAGTGAGAGTTCTACGAACTTAGCAGAAAAAAAATAGCCTGTTTTGGAACATTCCCGGTTCGTGCAAAATTACTAATTAATTAGTCTACTTTAAACTTGGCGTGACAAATTATTGTGTGGCTTTGTGGAAAGCATATAGTTTTTTGGCTCCCTAACTCCGTAGATCGTGTAGGATGACGTTACTGCCGATGTGTTAAAAAAATATTTAAATAACCTGGACGTAAATAACATTTTTTTGGCCATTTTTCGTTTGTTTTAAAAACAATAAAAAAAATTATATACTTATTTGTCAAACCAAAAATATTTATCTCAAGCTAAAGATCTTATGGCTTAGATACAAATGATGTTATGTTATAGTCTTAAATTTCGGTCACTCTGAACTGTATTTAGCGTGCCTCTCCAGCTCTTTTAATGAGTTTCAGTCATTCTGGAAATCCTGCAAATAATATATAAATTAATCACAATAGAACATTTCTGAATTTGTAGTTGCTGCTTATCCTCACTATCACGTTAAACATTCCTAAATGCCAACATAGTTTAATACTACTTACAACTGTGTGTATTATTGAAGGTGTAACTTCTCGCTCTCTCTAGCAAGTATTTTTGAAAATCTAACAACAAAACGAGGCTATGACTGTATAAAATGAGCCTGCAGTCATTTAAATTAGCAGCAACTAGGAATTCGAAATCAATCTATTGAAACTTGGAAATTTTCTTTGTCTGTCTGTCTATGGATCTCAACCTATCATTCCTTATCAAGCAACGGCTAAGGGCTGGTTCTCACTTTGACATAAGCATAAGCACCTATATGAATACTGTCTTAAAACGCATGCATTTCTTCCCAACATGGCGAACAACAGTGAAAAGCTGATAGAAACTTGGTTTTCGAGTTTTACCTTTACCACAACTTAGGCCCCGATTACGAGAGACGGGTTGGTCCGGTTGAGCGGGCTGAGGTTTTCTTACGAGATCCCGGCCGTCCGCATAAAATCTGTAAAAATTTTGCTTGCGATTACATGGAAAAATTTCAGCCCGGTTTGCCGAGATCTCGGTAACAACCGTCCGGGATCCCGGCAAATGGGGCTGAAAATTTTCCATATAATTGACAGTTGCATTGGACTAACAGTTGCTGGCATAATCAAGTTATTTGTCCATGCACTCATTTTTTAAACAACGTCTAATTTTGGCGTTTAGGCCGAACGTTCTAATTTGTTTTGGGAATTTCAGTCTTAAATGTCGTTAAATATATAATTTAGTAAACGTAGTAGAAAATGTTCGCAGTTTCGCCACATGGTAAACAAATACGAAACTCTCACTAACTTTCATAGCCGTGCAGGGCTGGCTCGTATCATGTAAATACCTGACTGAAGGTTGTGTTTCAGCTCGCTCAACCGGGCTAGCCCGTTCCATACAATCAGAGCCTTAGAAGAAGAAGCAAGTTGCAATTTCCAAATACACGCGACATCAACAAAATGGTTTTACCAATCATTCGAATCCTACAGTCTGAAATTTCCACTTCTTCTGCTATATCGTTCCAGCATAACTGTTTTCCTTTATTTCAAAGTCTGTTGATTTTTGGTTTTAAAGGGTATTTTTGCAGTGCCTCTACCAATCTTTCTTAAAGATGAAGAGCCGTGTTTGTCAGTCGTTTCCTTTACTTGAAAGCGCCAGGCATATACCTAATGCTTATGTGAGGCCGGTTCACACTTGTAATTCTACAACATAAGCTTAAGCGAAAGCAATTTTCTTACGTTTGTGCTTTTGAGTATTAGCCCAAAGTGCGAACCAGCCTTAACAAGTAAACTTTTGCTAAGACGCTGTAAAAGCTACAGCAATTATATACTTTATTTCAAATATGCAACATTCGTTCATTGTCCTCCAAAATCAGATGGCACAATTGGTCAAAACTGATCATGTGACTTTGCATTACGTGTCGACAACGTTAAAATCCTGACTATTTTTCAACTCCTCAAAAAGATTTTAATTTTTGAATTTTACTTCGTTCGGCGAAAGTTTGCGTTCATGAGAATATTCGCTCAAGCGATTTGGCGGGCTTTTTGACCCATCGTTTCGAGACACGTCGACATTTTCGCGCCTTTCAAACAGTTTTAACTAAAGTTTGGAGTTTTTGTGAACAACAACAGCAGAAGCACTTTCTTTTTTTGTTTCATTTTTCGAAATGGAATTGAACCCTATTTACTAATAACAATTTTTGAAAATGGTTTAATTTGTTTTGCATTGCAAACGCATGAAAAAAACGAAAAATTTCAGGAACTATTTCGGTCCGCAACTACAAAATTGCGATATTTATGTCATATTTAATCAAGCAACCTTACTGATTCATGACGTGTGAAAACACTTCAGTTACTGATTGATTTCTTCTTATTTTTCACTTCCCGAGGGACTGCTGAATAATTCTAAGACAAGGTAAGATGTTAAATTGTCTTTTACGGTTATTTGGAGTTTCAGCTTTTGACAGATTTCTTTGAATGTTTTGCTATTTAATGCTGAAAGTTATTTTGTTGGCGTAAATTTATAAAAGTTCCTTTTTTTTATCTTTCTTCATGTACTGCCTTTTTGTAATTTCTATTTTATTCTTTTTGAACTTCGCTATTTTAATTATTTTTTTATTTATTAAATTTCAGTGATCAAATTCTTGCTTCACGTCATGGATCGCACACTGTATTAATTCAGTGAACTCAGATTGCGTATTATAAAAAGTTAGAGGCTGCTTTAATTCCTGTTTTGTTTACATGCAAATAAACGCACTTGCTAGCAACACAATAGACTCGAATGGCTTCGCCTAGCCATGCAGTACTAAAATTTCTCGTTCACTGTGTGGCCAGCGCGTGCGTCTAGTTGTAAACAAACCACTCACAACAGTCTCTAACCTTTAATTAGTAGACTCTACCGTATACAAAGGAAAGTTAATCTAATGTAATCCAGTCATTCTGTTCAGTATCTACATATGTAACACCCTCGTATTGCACTCTTTCATGGAACAATAAATCTCGTCAACATTAAATGATCTAGTTGCTTAAACAAAGCTTCCCTACCGATTTGTAAAGGTCGTCAAACTCGGAGTCAAATCCTTTAATGTTTCCATTCAACCCAAGATTTGAAGCGTCATGTTCTACTGCTTGTGAATCACGATGTTTGTTATAAACATTGGGAAGATCTGGTATAACGTCATTAACTGCGACAAAAAGTGTATAAGTTAGGGAGTGTTCATTATTTATTGTTTGGGGGGAGGGGGGATCGGTGAAATCATAGGAGGGGCAAAACAGTTTAGGGTGTGGAAATGGGGGGTCATGAGAGTTTGAAGGGTGATGCAGGGGGTCATTAAAGTTTTATATTTCTGGAGAAGAAACAGACCTAATTTTTCAATGGCTTAGATTTTCACTTGTGGAACTGTCTCGTTCTTTGACTGGCTCAATTTTTGTTCCGGTTTGCTCCCGGAAATTTCAAAATTATCAATATCTACTTTGGGTATAGTAGCACGTGCCCAAAAAGTACGCTCATATCTGTCCGTATCATATGGCGAAAGCTAAAATCAGTTCGAATGAGGTAGTAAAATGTGTTGGATCACCGCGATTTTGTGAACGCTAGGTTTGTGAAAATGTTTGCCATACGATGCAAAGAAAAGAGGAATTTCGGCTGTTTTCTGTGGGTGACTCTGTCCAGCAGGCGAACGAAGTTGCCAAATTTTTTATTTTCTAAGTAATGGCATGAGGTCACATAAAGAATGTACGACAAAAACCGTCCAAAAACCCATCTAAATAAAAAAAGATATAACACAATTTACACAAGGTAAGCAAAAGACATTTATTTTATTGTCTTTGTGAAATTTGGAGACTAACTGTCATAAAAGAAAACAATTTTGATGGTAAATCCAGTCAAGAGCGACCGTTGGAAATAAAGTGAAAATGACGTAGCTTTGAATTGTTTGAATAGACCATTTCACAGTTCCTGAAAAGTAACCAAGCCTCTACATGAAACCGAGGCGAAGGTTAACCTGGCTTAGTTAGAGAAGTGGAAATGATTATCATAAGAAAGAAACTTATTAGCATGTCTATTATGTCCACTTCTCTAACTGTGCGAGGTCAACCTTCGTCTCGGTTTCAGTAGAAGCCTGGTTACCGTTTAGGAACTGTGAAATGGTCTGTTGGCCGCCTGTGAACTATTTAAAAAAGAAACGATTTTTTTCTGTTCTTACATAGCCTGGGGAAAACCGAAGCGAACGTTTGGGAGAGTTCGAGAGCAGATCAGTACCCATGTAAAATTGCTGGTGATGGTGAGTCCAAGGTCTTTTTTTTGTACACCTGCTCTAGCTGCGAGACACCCAGACTGTATTCATGTACCAGGGGTGATTTCTTCCGCGTCACACTGAGCGATTTACATTTAGATGCATTGAAGCTAATGTTATTGCGCTC